>PVJL010004526.1:0-36018 GCA_004026885.1 Lyroderma lyra
CATTTTATCTATACATAATTAGAAAGACTTTAAAACTGACAATATCAAGCACTGGCAAAGATGTAGCTCGATAGACATGCTCACATACTAGTGATGATACAATCAACTTGGCAATTTCCAGTAAATATTCACATATCTTTCAACTCAGCAATTTAATTCCTATAGACCACACTCCTAAATTATTAAGCGGTTATCTATTTGTTTCTATATCTATGTGACAATTTTTTTATCTTTAAAAATGTGATACCATAGTAATAGTGAAAAAAGTTTTTCTTCATGTTAAACTTACAACTTCTCTGGGAGGAGTCACTGGAGAAACATGTCGAGGTACACTCACTGGGTGTCTAGAAACTTTTCCTTGATTTTTATTATCTGACCTGAAAGACAGAATTACTTTTGAACTAAATTAAGATTAAAACATTTCCAAATGACATATTATACATACTTTGTATTTTCCCAAAAACAATGATAATGATACTGGTAGTAGTGGTGATGATGATGATCATGAAGATAGCTAAATTTTTCATAGTATGTTTTACAGATTTCACACATTTTTAATCCTTACACTACTGGAAGGCTTTATTAGCCCCATTTCACAATGAAATAAACTTAAATTCTAAGAAATTATGAAATTTCATCAATTAGGCCAATGTTCTAAACTTTTCTCCTTAAGTCTTCCTAAAATCAGAGAAAAGTAAAAGCATATTCATAAGTTGCATATACAGAACTTAAAGTAGTCACTCTAAAAATTAGGAAGTCCAGGAGGAACTAGCAAGCTAGCTGGAAAGATATCAGCTAAATTTTAGAATGCTGAGGTAAGAGCTAGTCAGCCAGGTAGAGACATACAGGAGATAGCTATCATTATGGAACTAAAATTTTGGAGACGCAGATTGGAGAATTATGTGGCTTGGCCAGTCTAAAGTGTGTAAAAAAGTAAAAGAAAGGATAGAAAGATAAATCTGTTTTAGAATATGTTAAAAAATGAAAGCTAACATCAGGATACTCTAGAATTATGTAGTAAGTGAGAAAAACAGGGCAATAAAGTAAAGGCGAGCAATCAGGCTGAGATATGAATATTTTGAAATCATTATCATAACAAAAACTAGTTATTAAGTAATGTGCAAGCAATGTGATATGAGTTTTAACTGATACCATTTCCTCATTTAATCCTCAAATCAATCTTAAGAAACACATAATAAGAAAAATTTTCAACATTTACATTTTTTAATCTCTAATTAAGAAGCCCAAATCAGAAACTGTAGCTCAAACTACTACTTACCCCACTATCAGAAATCAGTGTCAAAGCAAGATGAGCCCTAAAGGCCATTTTCATAGTATACAGAATGGTCACCATAATCCTCTCCCCCTCACCATTTTAAGAGGTGACTGACTAACCATTATCTTTTTATCCCTGTTAATCATGTCAAAAGAAATAGATAACTCAGAACCCTGTTTTTAAACCAGCCTCTATGTTATGATTACCATCATTAACAATAACTTTAAATTATTTCATATAATTTAAAAGAAAAAAACATCTAAGTACTCATATGTTTGTGATCTCTTCTTTCTGAAGCACATTTTCCGTAGTCGATTTCTCTTGATGAAGACAAAAGCAGCAAATACAATAAGGGGAACAATTAAGAAGAAGAATACTAGTAGTCCATCCCTCAATGCAGTATTCTTTTCTAGAGAGAGAAATGTTATATTAATGATCATTAAATTAGAAGTAAACCCATGTTAACTAAAATATAGCTGATTACAAATATTTTACATTAATTTTCACCTTTTCAAAAGTCAAACTGATAGACAGTGAATACATTGAGAAATCTTGCTCCCACCTCATCCCAGCCCACTTCATTTTTGCCTTCTCCAAAATAACCACTTTTATTAACTTCTTACATTATCTTACAGTATTCCTTCACACAAATAAAAGCAAGAACAAATTACATTTTTATTGTCAACCTGGCATTCAAGTTTATCCCACAAGCTCAAAAAAACTTTTCTCCATAATTTTTTAATGTTTTCCTGTGGCTTGCACTATCAACAACAAAGTTGTTTTGTATGCCATATTGTGTAATATTTAGTAACAAATTTTGTGTCATCAATGCCATTAGATTATAATTTATCTATATTTATCTATACTTAAATCTAATTAATGCCATTTAGTATGTTTTGAGTATTTTTTGCTAAAATTCAATATAATAGTAAATTTATTACCATACAACAGAAATTTAAAATAAAAATGTCATTTACATACAAAGCAACTCAAAATATTATTATTAAATGCATAAGATAGTCAAAATATCAACTTTCTTTTTGTGGCTTTTTGACACCTTTTAAAAAAAAGAAATCGATTAATGCAGTGAAAGGATTAAAGGAAAATCGAAAGTACTACAATGCTTATATTAGAAAAAAGAAAAGGGTCTCCAATGAATGACCTGATCTTCTATTCCAAGAAAACAGAAAAGAAGAACAAATGAAACCCAAAGTAAGCAGACCAGGAGAAAATATTTCATAAAGGACTTCTATTCAGAATAAAGAACTCTCAAAACTCAAGAAGACAAACATCCTAACTAAAAACTAGGCAAACAATTTGAACAGACACATCACCAAAGAAGATATGTGGATGTCAAATAAGCAGATGAAAAGATGCTCAACGTTATTAGTAGTAAGAGAAATTCAAATTAAAACCACAATGAAATACCACTACACATCTACTAGAATGGCTAAAATTAAAAGGACTTATCCTACCAAAAGTTGGAGAATACATGGAGAAATTCTTTTGTTTTTTAAAAGTTTTAAAATATATTTTATTGTTCATGTAAAACTTCTATCTTTCTCACAGTCGCTGAAGAAATGTGGAGAAACTGGAACCCTCATATGCAGCTGGAGAAAACGTAAAAGGGTACAGCCACTTTGGGAAACAGTTTGGCAGTTTCTTAAAATGCTGTAAACATAAACCTACTCTATGAGCCAGCCATACCTCCTAGTATTTACCCAAGAGAAAGAAAGCAATTCTTCTCAGCAGGAAGATAGTGGTAAATAAGGACTTCATTCATACATTTATCAGGGAATAAAAGTAAGTAGTAAATAAGTAATTTCTATAATATGAGATAGTGTTTACAGCAACTGGAGATTAGAAAGGGCATATTAATTCAGATTTACATAGTCCGGGAAAACTTCCTAGAGGAAACAAGATATAAACTGAAAAGTGAGTAGCAATCAGCGGAGTTCCAACAATGTGAATACAATATGGTATGAAAGCCCGGAGAGGTAAAAGAGAGAGTAGCCTATTGAAGGAAATAAAAGAAGTTATGATGTCTTAAGCACAGTGAAATGAGGTGGGAAAAGTTAAGCTAGGGGCAAATCATTTAAGCCTTCTGAAAGATTTTTGGACTTCATTCTAAGGGCAATGCAGAAGCACTGAATTTAAAGTAAGACACTGGCATAATCAAAACTAAATTCCTGAAGGAAAACACTAAAAACTTGAAAGTTGGATGGAACGTGGATTACAGGAAGCAAGATGGGAAAGACAGAGCCTTGTTAAGAGGCCATTATGTTAAGTCCACACAAGAAACTGAAGGTAATTAATGATAATGAAAAAAATGGAAAACATTTGTGAAGGATTTAGGAGACAGAACTAACATAATTTAATGTATAACTAACGTGAGAAGTGTGGGAGAGGTACAAGGATGCCCACTTTTTTGACACTAATTTCTTCTATATTACTTGCCATTGTATGTAGGTCCACTGTCCACACTTCCTCCGTATCCTTTCGTCTCACAATTTGGGGGAGCCCAACCGTTTTCACAGTGACAATTCTTATTGCTATTACATACCTTCAAAACAATCAAAATACCACTTCTGTTAATTGTGAATGTTGCTCTGAATCAGGGGTGTCCAATCTTTAGGCTTCTCTGGGCCACATTGGAGGAAGAAGAATTGTCCTGGGCCACAGTTAAAATACACTAACACTAATGATAGCTGATGAGCTAAAAAAAAAAAAAAGTCACAAAAAAATCTCATAATGTTTTAAGAAAGTTTACGAATTTGTATTGGGCCGCATTCAAAGCCGTCCTGGGCCACATGGGGCCTGCAGGCCACGGGCTGGACAAGCTCGCTCTAAATCATGAACTCTAGAATGGAAACCAAGAGAAGGACTAGATTCATACAAATCCATAGACACTCTTTTTATTAAGAATAAAAAATCTATCAGGTATTTAAATTTCCCAATATCTAAAAATTGAAAAATCTTAGGAAGTCTCATTTAATCCTAACTAGGAATCCTCATTATTCAGTACTTCCTCCATGAACAAACCGAAAGAGAATAATACCTACCCCACGTCCATGACACTTTTTCTGAATATCACAGTCATAATTCAGAACAGAAGCATTTACACATTGGAAGTTTCTACAGATCTGAAAAAAAAAAAAGAAGTAATGAATAAAGAAAAATTGGACACATTAATAAACTAGCCAGAAAAAAAGACCTGGGTCTAGATTATTTCATGGGTAAACTCTTTCAAACTTATAAGGAATAGTTAATTTCTAAATTATGTATTTGCAAAGGTAGAAAAATAAGTGAAATTAATTAATTGACATGGAACTAACTGATCACAAAGGATAAAGATGACACAAAGACCAAAAACAATGATAAAACTATAATATGTCTTTCCATACAAATATAGATGTGAAAATTATAAATAAAATATTCACAAATGGATTTTTTCCAAATCAAAGTAGTCAGATAGAGATAATACCACTACTATATAAGAAGGCTCAATAATAGGAAATCTATTACTATAATACCTCACATAAAATTGTCATTATTAAAACAGATTATCAAAACAGCACTTGATGAAATTTGAAACTCATTTTAATTTTTAAATTTCTTTCAAAAATAAGAATAAAGCAATATTTTGTTGATAAGACAAAAACCTATCTTTCAATATCATGATTAATTATGAAACAATATCAGCATTTCTATTAAAAGCACTATTTATCAAAAATAAATCATTATTCTCTTACTTAGTTCTGGAAATTCTAATTCATGCAATGAGATATGAAACAGAAATAAATCCTAAATATTGAAAAAGCTATAAAAAGTATCATTATCTGAGAAAAATATTAAATTAAAGACCTAAATGAATCAACTAAAACTTACTGGAAATTTTTCAGTTTTCTGGAAATTGGCATCTTTATTTTTTAAAAAACTGCTCTTTTGTGGTGTTAGAAAAAAAAGACTAATCTTTTTTTTAAAGATTATTGAGTGCTATTTTAAAATATTATTAGGTAACCAACTACACAAAATCTGAATGTTTAAAATGAAAAAAGGAGCAACTGGAGAACAATGAAATATCAATTGATACCTGTATGGTTCTAAAATAAGAGTATACATAAGTTTCAAAAGAATTGAAGAGTCAAAGGACCCCCAAATTACATTTCCTCCAATAATTTCAATTTGTTTTAAATAAGAAATCTATTTATATGATTAAAACTTTTTAAAGTAAAGAGATTCCACAGTAAAAAGTCATTCTTCTCCTGTCCTCCACCCACTCATTTCTCCTGGATAAAGATTTCAAAATACTTTTTTCATACGTCCATATGTTTTTGTAGGAAACAGTTACCAACAGCCACCCTACTCAGCTAAAAGATGTTTCTTTTAACAACTGATTTGCAGTGAACACCTACAACATTAAATAAGATCATGGAAATAATATGAAATATGTTCATATCTGGCAGGTTTTATTTTAAAAAGCAGAAAAATTCCAAGTTCTCAGTGGAAAAGTGTATTCTGATTGGCAGTGCTTTACTCAGTGGAATGGGTAGAACCAAACTGGAAAAACACACTGACAAACTGCTTGGAGTGATAAAGTAAGACTATCATCTCCAACACTACCCCTACCCCCACCGCCAAGGACCACCACACAAGAAGATAACTTCCGAATTTCTCATGTACTGATTTCAGGACATAAGCTTGGAGCCAAAGATGAACTAACGACCTGGGACAATAAAAAAGAAACTGAAGAGTTCTCCTTCTACATGTTTTTTTCACACTTATTGTTGGTAAACACATAAAGAATACAGCTCTGAAAGTAGTACCAAATTATCAGCCTGCTCAAAATGCCAGAACCCAGCTTTCAGTAAAGGCCAGAAAGGATAGGATCCCACCTATCCTATCTCACGGCTATCAAAACGGCTGGTGTTCGAGTCTATCAGTGTGTCAGTACAAGTACACATACCAAGCATTTGCTATTCTTCTTGCCCATAAATGCTGTTGGCATAGTAAGAAAACATAATAAAATGTAAAGTTAAAAGGCTTTATATCTATATAGGTTAGTACTAACCTAGAGTTTAAAGTCAGTATATTTCCAACAAAAACAAAAACAAGAGAAGCCTGTGAAGGTTTTAAAGTAACAGTGATACAACTTATGCATGAAAAATCAGTAAATACTACACATTATTCTTAATATTGGTAGGGAAATATATTAATGTGTTTTTCTTGCTATTAAAAAAATATAACAGAAGGAAAAAGTATGTAACTGTCAAATTGAACACACAAACACACACACATACACATACACACACACACACACACACACACACACAATCTGTGCAATCCAGCAAGAAAGAAAGATAAAGTAGGAAATACGTTTTTTAAAACAGCATTAAACAAGATCATAGAAACAGGATGAAATGTTAATAAATTAAACTGTGCCAATAAAAGCCAAAGCTCAACCAAATTACCATACAAAATTAAAACATAATATTTATATTATATTGGCATACAAAAATCTTTTTCAAGCATGACATGAAACCAAGACAAAAAGACAAAATTGAAAGATATTTTTAAATTTCTTTATCGCGATGGCAAATGACAACTGAATAAGATATTGACAACAGACAAAACTGACAATTAACATTCTTTATATATGAGAAGCCCTTAAAAACAATAACAAAATGAAAACCCAACAAAAACTGGTAAACTATGAATGTGGACTTAAGAAAAAAAAATACATAGAACTAAGGACAATAAAAAGATGCACAAGAAGAGAAATGTAAACTAAAATAATAATGAAGCTTTTTGTTACTTAATCGGGATGTCAAAAATTAAAGAGATTGATAACATACAATGTTAGCAAGAGTGTGGGAGAAAATAAGACACCTTCATACACAATTAGTGGAATGTAATTTGTTACCACCTCACTGAAAGGTAAACTGGCAGTGTCAATAAGATTTTAAATATATATATCCCTTAATTTTAAAAGTCTACTAGAAATCTATCCCACAGAAGCTCACAAAAGTAGGTGAGATTAAGTGTAGAAGAATGTTCAGGGCTACTAAAAACATAAACTGTAGACAATACAATAATGTGAAAGATCTGAATATATAATTATCAAACAGTATATGCTATAAGCCAGAATACACTACCTTCAAATGCACTCAGAACATTTATCAAAAAATTAGCATACAAAGTCAACTCAATAAACATGGATATTTCTTCCATTCCTAGAAATGACCAAAGATATCAAACCCAGCACGAAACCTGAAGCATGCCCAATTTCCAAAGCAAAGAGTCATGTTCACAGTCAGTAAATCTTTTTGCCTACTCTTACATCATATTTTGGGAAAAGAAAAAGGCATACTTTGTTAGTTATGATTTTCAAACAAGCAATCGGCACTTTTTTGTGTTATGGCAAGAGTTTCAGAGAAAATCTCATCACTCTGGAAACATGTAAATTTTAAAGTAATCAAGTATTCCAATAAACTCTGTCACGACTGTCCTAAATTCTTCCCACTGTGGATTCACACTGCCTGTGAATGTCAACAAAAGTCTCAGAATTTCATTGCTGTACTATTATTCTCAGTCAAGCTGCCAGTACACTTCCAAAATCACTTCTAAAGAACAGAGGACCAGATGACCTTCATTTTTTTCATTTAATTTTTTTGAATAAAATAATATATGCACATGGTTGAAAATCAAATAGTGCCAAAAGTGTTTGTGATAAAATAATCTGTGACCCATTTCTACCTAGTCTGCCAGACTAGCAGTTCAAAGGCAACCACCATTCCATCTGGTAATTCCCTCCTTACTTTAAATTAGTATCCTATTTCTTGACTTATCTATTTTCGAAAACACCAATTAACGTTTTTTATGATAGATAAGAATTCCACTTTCTAACACAAACCCAAATGCCTCTCCTTAATCTTTCAAAGTAAATACTACTTAATAGTTACCCTATAACATTGGGATATTACCCAATCAATACATTGCATGCCACTATTTTATCTGAGCTAGTTCAAAACTAGGGGACAGAAGACGGGAGAGGGTGACAACTGAAGATCAAAGTACTATCGTTATTATAAATAAGCAGTTAACATGACTTAAGTAAATAGCAAAATGGGATTCCTAATGCTACATCCCAAAATCAAACTTACCTGCCTGCTCACAGGCTGCTCTGGACAACCACAGGCCTCCCCCCACAGAAGCAGAGCCTGCCCTGCTAAATTTACTGCGTGGTTGAGAGAGCAGACCAGAATTCACCCTCTCTGCAGGCAGGCAGATCTGAAAAGAGAAGACAGAAGGGACTGAGCCACCCATGCCCAGCGTCTTCTCCCAAATTCATCAACTGCATCCATCACTGTGTATCCCTCGGAGCAAAGTGAAGGAGGATCACACTGAGGCTGAGAGTGTTATTTATTTTTTTCCAGCTTTATTGGGGTATAAGTGATGTGTAACATTGTGTAAGCTGAAGGTATACAAACATGTTGACTTGATAAACTTGTATTTTGTGAAATAATTACCACAGTAGGCTTAGTTAACACTCCACCATTCCACATAATTACCACTTCTTTTTTGTAGTGAGAACATTTAAGATCTACTCTCTTAGTACTTTCAAGTACACAAGGTCTGACAATTAAGTTTGCTATCTTGCCACCATGCACTTACGTTGGCAGCACTGTACAAACAACTCGTTAAGGTTTTATAACCTTGGTATATCTGTGTGACATTTGGCAGTGTCTTGCTGAGTGGCAATCATCTACCCAGAGGTAATTAGATGCTTTCTTTTAAAATCAGAATTTAAAGAAGAATCAGTTGAAAGTTCAATTAACTGCTCTTTTTCACTGATAGTTTAGCTTCTTTGAAGAATTCTTCATTGAAGGGATCTGCCATCCAGTTGTTTTGTTTCTCACATTGAGGGAAGTACTTGTAAAAGGACACTTTAAGGTCTTCCAAGTAACTTAAAATATTCCCTTTCACGTTTTGGGATAGGTGCAAGTCATTCTCAAATAAGAAGCTGTGCAGAGTTTCAAAAACTTCAGGCTCACCTCTTTTAAAACACACTTTCCAAAAGTCCAGGTTTTTAATCATTGACTCAATTTTGTCAGTTACTTTGAAAAGAGTGATTGAGCTGTTTTGAAGTCCCAAGTTTATGTCTAGAAAAATATCTGATAAATATGCAAGACTTTAAAGCCAATCACTGTCCTGAAACTTTGGAACAAGAGGGAAACAATGGTTTTCAAAAAATACTTAGACTTCACATCTAAGTTCAAACATCCGTGTAAATACTTTGCCACAAGATAGCCACCTTATCTCCGTATGCAAAACTAATGCGCTGTGAATGCTCTTCATTTCTTCACACGGCACTTTAAACAATCTGGAGTTTTGCAGTTGGGATTTAATAAAATTTACAACTTTTAAAGCCTCATCAAGAACATCTTTCAATTCACTAGGAAGAGGCTTGGATGCAAGACTTTGTCTATGAATGCAGCACTGACTCCATGGCACATGGGGAGTTATTTCTTGAATTTGGCCGCATAGGCCTATAAAACAACCTGACTTAGGCTTGCCTCCGTCAGTGCATACACCACAACAATTCAACCAACTAATGTCCTTTTCAATGAAATAACCATTGATTGCATTAAAAATATCTTCTCCTGTGGTACACTCTGTCAATGGGTAACAAAGCAACAGGTTTTCATCAATTTCATTTCCTACCAAGTACCTCGCGATGATGAGCAAAATAGGTAAATCAGCAATAACTACACTGTCATTGAAATGGCTGAAAAAGAATTTACTTTTTCTAATTCCATCTACTACTATGGCTTTAACATCGTCAGACATTTCCTGAATTCATCAAGACATTGTATTGTTTGAAAAAGAGATAGTATTGATTTTGCGGGCATGTTCTTCCCCAAACATACAAAAAACGGTATCCTTAATACAGGGAGAAATGAAATCTTCAGCTGTGGTGTGGTTTTTACCACATTTAACTATGTGAAAGGCAATACGGTTTGAAGCCTCAACTGCATTCTCATTGTCTTCTTTCCTGACATCACGCATGAAGTAACAGTTGGATGCTTTTCTAGGCGCTGAGAATAATGCATTTCTTTGTTTTAATACATAGGATGTTTAGTTTCTGCATGTTGCATGAGTAGAGAGTGTTTCATGCAACCGGTGGATAATATTTCCCCACACACACCACACAAAGGCTTAGGACAGCCATCATCCCCTACAAATGAAAACCCACATTTAATAAACTCTTCAGAGTATTTCCTTTTCTTCTGTGTAGTATCGGAGGCATGCACCTTTTTACTATCTCCCATGTGAATGTACTCATAGCTGTGGACACATGTTGAGAAGCACTTGGCAATGGGTTATAATCCACATCAAGTTTTGGTTTTTTTAACCATTCCTGTTTTCCATCACTGATCCATAACTGACACACTTAAAAATCACTGACAATAATAACTGAAACTATGGTAAACATTAAATTAAAAAACACCTGAAAAGAATCACGATTAAAGACAATGCACTTTTACTCAGTTAATAGGTAAAATGATCAAACAGCCTGGCTATGGATTTATTTATGTTTGGGGACGTTATAGAACCGTAGCAAATGGATTGTTCTGAAACTGTGCGTAATGACTGGTACAAGAGCCGTTTTGGGGAAGGGTTCATAAGCATGCCCTCACCAATCATCATTCAGTAATGGGATCTAATTTTGAAGTGTCTCCATTAACAGTAATTCAAACTTAACATTTAATGTTCCATAACTAACATTTTGCATTTTTTCCCTTTATTTGTTTTGCTGCCATTACTGATTATTGTTCACGTACCCCTGAATGGCCCAAGACACACCCCAGCTTGGGAGCTGATGTTACAATGTGTCTCGGAGAAGCTCTCTTTAAATTGATCACTACACTACCAGGGAACTCCCACAAATTGAGCTTGCTTGATGAGCCATTTGCTTCATGATGTTAAATATCTGCTTCTCTCCTCAGCTCTGGAACTTTCTCAGTTATTATTTCCTTAAGTAAGCTTGTCAGCCCCTTCTCCTTCCAGAACTCTGACCATTCGCAAATTGTTTCTTTTAATGTTGTACCATAAATCTCTTCAGTTTTCTTCACTCTATTTCATTCTTCCGTTTTTATTTTCCTCTGAATGGATAAATTCAAAGTTCCTGTCTTCCAAATCACAGATTCTTTCTTCTGCTTCATCCATTCTGATGTTGATGCTATTTTTCATTTCACTTACTGTATTCTTCAACTCCAGAATTTGTTTGGCTCTTTTTTTATGATTTCTCTTTGTTAAACTTCTCACTTTGTTTGTGTAGTGTTTCCCTGACCTCATTAAACTGTCTTTCTATGCTTTCTCGTAGCTCACTGAGCTTCCTTAAAACAGCTATGTTTTAAGTTCTTCACTGGTGTAAATCACAGATCTTCCTGCCTTTGGGGTCAGTTACTGAAAGATTATTGTGATCCTTTGGTGGTAGTGTCACGTTTCCTTGATTTTTCATGATTCTGAAGTTTTGGGTTGCTGTCCTTACATCTGAAGCAACAGTCAACTCTTCCAGTCTTTACTAACTGTCTTCATGACAGAAGTGCCTTCCTCCAGCCCAGCCAGGGATTCTGAGGCTTTCTCAGACTTTCTATGCATATGCCAGCTTCACATTTCTTGCTCCCCCTTGGGCAGAATTCTTAAGCTAACTGCCTTCTCTTAACCTGCAACACAGCAAGCCATGTATTGACAACCTTCTCTTTGCTTTCCTAAGGGTGGCACTAAAGCTCAAGTACGTGGTTTCTCTCTGGCCCGCAGATTCTGGCTGGCTTTCTGTGCCTGCTCACTAATTGTCTGCAAAAGCTCCCTCTTGCTGCCACTGTTGGGAGGGTACATGAGGTGCTGGCCACAAGATGACTAGGTGTCTGGGTGAGGCACACAAAGTGTTGGGGGTGCCCATGGACCATTTGGATGGATCTAAAGGCAAGGTACCCCCCTGCCAATCATGGGTGGGCTTCTTGGTAGAGTATGCTACACAGTCCACATCTTTCAAATGTCCTCCAACCCTCTTCTTGCCCTTCAGTCATGCAGTTCACAAGTCAGTACTCTGGGTGAAAGAGAATGGGCCTTCCAGAGCTGAGGAAGCTGAGTGCTCACTCACCAGCTCTCATTTTCCCTCTGGGCAGTAATCACAGGCTTGAAAAGATCCCTTCTGGCCCCAAGCTGTGCCTGGTTGGGTGAGGGGTGATGCAAGCAGAATCTAAATGTTCCTCTTACCCTCACCTCATTTTTTTCATTTATTTATTTATTTCCTCCGACATTGTGCTGGAACTTCTCTGCAAGAAATCTGGACTTCTGCAGAAGCTCTCTTATCTGTGGGTGATTATCTATGATGTTACTTGCCAGGGACTTCCAGACTTTCCAAGGCCTGGAAGGGCCAGAGTCAAGCAAAGGTCACTGCAGGGTTCACATCCAGGACAGAAGTCTATATGCCCTGACACACGGAGGGCAAGATTCCTCCCAGGTCCCCTGACGTATGGTGCTGGATCCCATATCTCCCACAAAGGCACTTCTGTCCACAGATGGATGCCAAATTGTTATTTTGGGGAGCATACGAATAAAAGACCTTTTATTCAGTCATTTTGCTTCTGTCACTCAAAAACCCAGGAATATTATTTTAATGGAAGTTCCTCCTCAAGGAAACAAGGATGTGGGGAATACCATGTCAACAATTAAGACAAAATCCTGTTAATGTTAAAGCTAAGTACTAGAGTACATATTTTTTCTTAGGGAGCTTTTGTTTTTACTCTACCTACCATTTGCCTTTCTTCTTACACAATTGGCCTTTGTCACAACAGTAGTCAACGCCCCACAAGCTATTGTGTCATTTCTTCTTTCAAGTTCCCTCTTTTTCTAGAAACCTCCCTACAGGGTACCCTTGCTGCAATCTAAATTGATTATTCTCCTGGCTTGGTACATAGCTGTTATCTTGGAATTTCCCTTTGACATATTTCTATGTCCTAGATTACAGTTCTTTCTCTATTTGGTTTACTTCCTCATCTGCTGAAACATTGCAGTTAGATTATTTCCTAAGAAAGGATAAATAAGATAAACTTTGTGATCCTCCGAATCTCTGAAATGTTTTTATTGTGCCCTCTCATTTGGTTGATACTTCAGCTGTGTAGAGATCTCCAGGCTGAGAATCTTTCAGAAACATGAAAGTATTGCTTCCTTGTCTTCCAGAATTTGATTCCCCACCTCTTTCTTTCACATGTGACCTATTTAGGGAATTTTGTTTGCTTATTTGTTTTGTTCTGTCTCTGGAAGCTATTGAGGATTTCCTTCACAAATACTCTGAAATTTAACAACTGTGCATTTTCTCTGTTTTCTTTCTCTAAATTAGAAATTTAAATTAATTGAATTTAAAAATCTTTAATTTATCCCCACGGGCTTTTATCTTTTCTCTCATTTTTCTGTCTCAGTCTTTTTATTCAGCTTTCTCAGAGAATTGTCTAACGTTAGGTAGCAATCCCCCTATAGAGTTCAGCTATGTGTGCATGAAGGGTGAAACTAGGGTTAGGCTAGGGAGACAGGTATCTCCGAGGACGACCAAACATAACATCAAAATTCTTATCTTTTCATGTCCAACCCAGAGGACTAGGTAATGGTTCCTAATGCTTTGCTGACAGGATAAAAGAAGCAGACAGATAGATGAGGCTAGCCTATCCATTAGCAGACTGAAAGTAATTCCATTTTTAGAGTCATGCTTCACTTCACTCTCAGCTATAACCATTATTTCCAAATCACCAATTTGTTTAGGGTTCTGCCAAGCTAAGACACAGTCTTCTGGTTCATATCCTATCAGTTTGTACTGTAAGCTGTAGGTTCTACTGTGATGTCAAACAACTTTCTGTCCTCTTTCGATTTCAAAATTTGTGGAAATCTTTGTCTACTGAGGAAATCTCATATATTTAACATTGAGATTTATTCCCTACTTATTCCTCTACATTCTGAGAGGATCTGATAGACAAAGAAGATAAATGAATATTATAATCCATCATCTTTTTGGGATGCTTTTTCCAATTAATATTTCTTCTCTGAACTTCATTAATTTGTAATAACTGAATGTCATAATTATATGTGTCTACATGTATGGAACACAGGGTGACAGATATGCAGTCAGACATTATTATGAGTGTTTCTGCAAGGATGTTTTTTGGTGAGTTAAACATTTAAATCAATAGATTGAACATCCCTTAAGGGATGTTCCAGAAAGGGGCTAGAGTACAAACTTCTAGTAACAAATAAGTTCTGGGTATCTAATATTCAGCATGAAGATGAGAGTTAACAATACTGTACTATAGACTTGAAAATTGCTAAGGAAGTAAATTTAACTGTTCTCCCCAAACACACACAAAAAAATTATGTGAGATGATGGATATGTTAACTAATGGTAATTACTTCACAATATATATGTGCATCAAATGATCACATTGTACCTTAAACTTAAACAAGGTTATATGTCAATTATGTTTCAATAAAGCTGAAGGGAGGGGGAAGCCAACAAGGGGGAGACCAAGATGAAAGATACAGGAAAGGAACTGCAAGAACACTTTCTGGGATTCTGGGGTTCCAAATCTTTATCTGATTCTTTAGTTTGAATCAGTAAAATTCCTATCATGCTTTAGTTTGGTCTTAGCTGAGTTTTTGTGAGACTTAAGGAGTATTGACTATAATCATATAGGAAAATTTCATAAATTCAAAAAAAGTCCTAAGTAAATAGCTTCAGAAACACAAAAGCATATTCACCAGCATACAGTATCTAGAAATGTATCTAAAGAAAAATTCAATTACCAGTATTTGCTCCAGGAATGTAAAAATATTATCAGGGAATTTATTGATATATAACCCAGCACATCAATAGGTGAAGGGGGAAAAAAGGTTATATCTATAGCTATTGATCAAAACTACTTAGAAAATTTGAAATTGATTAAAAATTTAAAATATATTCTTTTTTATTCTTATTAGTTAGGATTAAAAGGATACTCCATTTAATGAAAAATACTATCTACCCCAAGCCAATAGCTAAAATCACATATAATCTTGGAAGGCTAGATGTATTCCCAACCAAGTTCTAAAATCAATAACAAATACATACTAATTTTTAAATGGAAAAAGAGTATCAGTAAGAAACTCACAAAAGAAAGAATAAATATATAAAGACCTAAAAACTCATAATCACTCATAATCAAGGAAGAGTAAAATAAAAAGCTTTAAAACAAAAGGAGTTAATCTGGACTATAATAAGGAGAATTAAAACACTTATTGAAAATGATTAGAAGGTAAACTAGTAAAAACTTTTCTAAAAATAAATTTGGCAAAACTGTACCTTAAAACCTTAAAAAATATGCACACTCAGAAGACAATCTGGATATTCTGAAATTTTTATTTATAAAGCCATTTACCTTAGCATTATTTAAAATAACTAAAGCAGTCGAGCTTATATATCAGCAAGGACAGGCACAAACATGTAAGGGTCTTTTTAGAAGTGGGGGACAGAGTGGGAACTGAAATCTTGGTATAAACTGAGGTAACCAGAGAGTCCACCTATCTTTTCATGTGTCACACAATCGGTCAATTGTGTTCTCCTCCTCAATTCACCTCTGAGTTGGTTTCTTCAACTTGCTCAACAATCCTGCTCCCTTATAGCTCTTGCAAATGGCTGAGCTTGCCATCGTCCTTCTAGCCCTGCTCCTACTACATGGTATCCCTCAAAGAATTTTTACAGTGTCTGCCCCACTCTTCATTGCCTTTCTTTAATTACATATTTAAAAAAAAAAGTAATGTGGCCTAGCTCGTCTCCTCATACAGAACCACCAGCATTAAGTCGGGGGCTAACTCTTGGCTCATATCTGATCGAAACACGATAGCAGGGAGCATGGGCAGGACAACACTGTGGCACTTCTACTGCCAAGACACCAGTGAATGTACACACACACACACACACACACACACACACACACACACAGCCCTGGAAATCACTTGGGTGTCCCAATAATGGTAGAACTGGCTAATAAATGATAACACACCGATAGGGGAGGAAAATATGCACAGTACATGGTAACGTAGAAACTACAGGTTATCATATATGACCTCCAATGAAGAAATCCTGATAGTAGAATGCTAGCTAGTGCTAATTTTGTTCTTAGCGGCTTTATATTTTCCAAAATCTCTATAATAAATACAGAGTTATCATCAGAAAAGAAAAATACTTAACTTGGTACAATGAGTTTTTAATAATTTTACTTTGTAAACAGAAAACACTTTCATTACCTTTCCAACGTCACATCTTGTGCCTTCATTCACCATCCCAGGATCTGGAACATCTGATCCCAGCTGAAAATCCACACCCCAACATTTGGTGCCTCCACTGGGAGTCTGAATAATAGCAGGCACAATTCCAAACACGGGCATCTCTTGCACATTCTCACACTGAAGCTTTCCACACAAAGCATTCCTATAAAGATGGGGGGAAAATCATGCATAAAATGCATCTGGTGTGGGTACAAAAGAAAAATTCATATTTCTATTCAGACAGGGAGTTTACTGCTACTTAGCTGAAAAGAATCTAAACTGAGAAAGTGTGTAAGAACAACAGAGATCAGAGCATCTCTCTTTAAATATGGCAGGGAAGAGAAGAAAAGAGGCAAGTGGATGCTAAGGTGCAAATTAGTAGGATACCAGGCAGTGCTGACACTCATTTCACACACACACACACACACACACACACACACACACACACCCTAATCCGGCTCCATTGTATGTCTAGGGATAAAAAAATGTTTACCTAATAAAGTTTTTTATAAATGTAACTCCAAAAATGCTATTACCTAGAAAATAATATAACTATACCAAAATTCAATTGTGTCTTCTTACAGAGTTATGGTAAGCAGAAAATTAGATGCTGTAATATAAAATAACTAAGAAAGGACTCCACTGCTCTTGGCTTGGTTCACTCTTAGCTACTTACTGAAAGCCTCAATCCATAACCCATTAATTCACCAAGGCTGTGTGAGTCAAATCCCCTTCCTATATCCTTTCATAACCCAAACATCACCTCGTATGATGCTCTATTGAAATTTCCTATTTAATTGATTCTCTTCTGATCCAAGCACCTACGCTATACTTCAATCTCCTCCTTGATATCACTACCAAGTCCTTACAGGATTTTGTTTTCCCATTTCTCTAACTCACCACCTTTTAAGAATTCCCATTCTAGCCATCATAACATTTTTTTACTTCTCGAGTTAAACATCTATCTCCCTGTAACTTTTCCTCTTTGGTCACAGATCTTCCACATGAGGTCACACAAATAATGTCTTCTCCTTCTCCCACTGGCAGCTATGTTAGGACAATTATCATGTAGTTTCTAAATACATTCTTCACTAGAGCAATATCCTAGAATCACATCTCATGCAACAAGAAAGCTCCGCTCTAAACATGCTCCAGTTTGTTTCACTGCCTCTTGAAGTATAGTGCTCAAAGTGAAGCATGGAATTTCAGTTACAGCCCGACAAGCAAAGAACATGACAGAGCTCTCATCACCTTTATTCTAGATTCTGTACTTCTATATTAAGCCCAAGATTACAGTAACTTTTATGGTAAGTAACTACATCAATATACACATATAACTACAGCACATTACTGATGCCCTTGAACTTATCAATAATAAAAACCCCTATTTACTTTTTGCAAAAGCTGCTATTAAGTCTCCTCTTCTATCCTGCACTCAAGTGTTAGTCATTTTGTCCCAACATTTCATTTATTCTCTTGTCACCATTTATTCACTAGGTAACCTGAGTAAAGTCCTTAAACTTACTAAGTTTCATCATCTGAAAAACAAGAGATAAATAATAATGCTTATTCCACATAGTAGGTTGAACTTAGATATGAAAACCTCTAAAACAAAACACAGCATAAAGCAGACCTCAGTTAACACTTGCTGGAGTCCTCCAAAAATCAAGTTGCTGTGATACACTCAGCGTTTCATTTGTAGTCTTGGTGACATATTAATGAGTAAAAGGAAAATACAGTTGAGCCTTGAACACAGGTCTGAACTCCATGGGTCCATTTATGAGTATACACAATTTTTTTCAATAAATACTATAACTGTATTTTCTCTTCCTTATGATTTTCATAATAACATTTTCTTTTCTCTAGCTTACTTTATTGTAAGAATATATACATACAACACATATAATATATAAAACATGTGTGAATCAACTGCTTTTGTTATTGGTAAGGCTTCCAGTCAACAGCTGGCCATTAGTAGCTAAATTTTGGGGCAGTGGAAGCATAAATCAACTAAACATTTTGAAGGCCAATTTGGAAGTATCTATGAAGAGCCTTAAAGATATTCTCCATATTCTTGGAGAAAAATCTATGGCAATAATCAGAGAAAAAAACCAAATACCTCAACTGTGTTTATCACAGCCTCATTTAAAATAGCAAATTACTGGAAAAAACTAATTTCTAACATAATGAAATAGTTAAAAGAAGCTGGGTACATCCTATAAATGCTCTTAATACAGTGCAAAGTGAATACATAATTTATAAAACAGTATAAATTATACTACACAACTTTGTTTATAGGTGTGTATGTGGGTCTGAGTATACTCGTGTATATATATATATGATGCACATTATATGTATATGAATGTACATGAGAAAAAATAAAACAAAAATTTAACAAAGTATCTCTGGATGATAGGAACACATATAATCACTTTCTTGACACTTTTCTAGATTTTATGCATTTTCTATGATGAAGATGATTACAAAGATAGTGATGATGATGACAATGATGATGAGCTAGAAGAAAATAATGAAGTCCAGAATTAATTCTGCACCTGTATGAATTTAGCAGTATAACCTTTTAATGAAAGGAAGGAAAAGGAGGAAGAGTGTTTATTTGGGGTTCTTCTCATAGAATACATATAAACAAAGTAAGATTCTAAAAACCATTAGATTTTAGACAGGTAACATCAAAAGGGATGACTTATTTTACCGTTCTATTCAGAGTCTCTCCGAAGCCTTGTGTTGCAATATTGTAAGTTTGAAAAGTTACGTATTTAAGGGGGCAGAAAATCAGCAGTCACAGGAGTTATAAAAGATACCAAAGATGACTGGTCTCACGATCTTTCATATTCCTCTGTATAATATAACCTCACTGGCACTTACCCAGTGGCACACTTCTTGTATTCATTGCCAGAGAAACCACAGTTGCCAAATCTGTCACCTTTAGAATTCACATCAATAAAACAATCTCTTGGAGCAGCCTTGGCTTCTGTAACATTAAAAAATTTTTAAAGTTACAGCTATTTAATTCAGAAGTAAAAGTATTCCCTATGACAGTCCCTAGACTCGAATGAACTCCCTCAACACCTCTGAAAAAGTTTCAGGCCTTACAGATAAAACATTTTTATTCTACATTTTACACTTAGCAACCAAATGTAAAAATAAAGCTTGGATTGTACTTTAAAAGTTAGCCTAGACTCAAACACTCAGGCTCTAAAAGAAATGTCATTAAACAAGATGAAACTATAAATAAATTAAAACCCATACACAGTAAGGTAACCCACTTTAGAGCATTCACCGCCCTACTGTGCTCAGGAAAGCTGACCTCTGGTCTCCCATGTATTACCGCAACTTAGAGGAGTAACCTGAGCCCTTAGCAGGTGAGCTTTCCCTCTTCCTTGACTACCTTGGACATAAACCTGGGCCAGTGGCCCAGATAATATTATGAGTTCAGCTAGCACCTTGCAGAGCCTTCAGGAATGAAAGTTTGGGTGACCCCACCAGGTAAAGGACCATGACCAGTTGGATTATTAATTTTACATCCTACTGTTTAAGTTAAAGGTTTTCAAGGAGAAAAGTAAACAAATGTCATTCAAGGATTTTACCTCTTCCTTTAAGGAAAGGTTAAGCACGTTTTTGGTTGTACACAGGATAGCTGGAGTGTATATATCCTCCTATTGGTTCTGTTTCTCTGAATACAGAGGGCAACCAATCAAGACTAAAAAGAATCAAGAGCCTCCTAGTCAGAGTTCTTCAACCAGCTTGAAATTAGCACCATACTGATGCCCCTGATCACCTAAAGGTAAGTCCAGGCCACTGGTGAACAATTTGCAGTTCAATTAGTGGTAAGGACATAGAAAACCAACCAAACCCAAAGACAGAGACAGAACATGAATTACTGACTCCAAAAAATCAGGAGGCAGAAAAGCAAGTGTAACTCACTACATAGCTCAGCTGTGAACAACATTAAGATGAATATTACACAATACTCAGTTTCGCTGCATGTACATATATTTTTTTCACACCACCAAGTAATTCTTTGACACCAGTTAGGTGTCTCACAATCCTACTCAATTCTGACACTACCTTACTGGAGATAGTGTCAGATCTTACAGGTTAAGGGGCTCAGTCATACCACAAAACTGCCCTCCCCACCACTTCCCTACTGCAGGCACCAACTGCAAGTCCAGGTTGTCACTTGTCCTTTAATCAACAAGCTCTAAATTGCAGGTTCCCACAACCCCTTCCTTGGATTACTTTGCTACAGTGGCTCACAGAACTCAGATAATCATTGTATTTACTATTTACTGGTTTATTATAAAACAACATAAGTCAGGAATAGCCAGACAGAAGAGATGCATAGGGCAGGGTGTGGGGAAAGGGCACAGAACTTCCAAGCCCTCTCCAAGTACCACACTCTCCCTACATATCCACATGTCCACCAGCTGGAGGCTCTCCAAATCCTGTCGTTTGGGGGTTTTACAGAGACTTGAGGACATAGATTAAATCACTGGCTGTTTGTGATGAGCTCAATCTCCATCCCCTCTTCCCTTCCTGGAAGCAGGTGAGGGGTCTATAAGTTCCAACCCTCTAATCACGTGGCTGGTTCCCTGAACAACCAGCTCCCATCCTTAGGTTAAACAGGTGCTTTCCAAAAAGTCCCATTATTGACATAACAAAAGACACTATTATGGCTCTCAGCACTTAGGAAGTTCTAAGAGTTTTCGGAGCTCCCTACCAGAAACTGCCCAAAGACCAAATATACATTTCTTACTATAAAGTAAAATATCCTAACAGTAATCACTGCTATAACTAAAATTATGATTGATCCAATTAAAAGGATGGAGAATGGAAAATGAGCATCAATATGATGAGAGTTGGTAAGAGTTGAGAGAAGAGAAAAAAGAAACTAAATTCTCATCTTCTGTAGTGAGAAATTAATAGTTAATGCCTAGCACGGAAAAAAAAATCAACAAGTAGCATTACCAAGAGATTATCTAAAGACCCAGAGCAAGTAAAAAAATAATCACCTAGGAAAAGTCAAAGTAGTTGCCTCAAAGGATGGTAATATTAGGTGGAAATACACTTTATTGTCTCATAAAACCTTGTGAGTAAGTTGGATCTTTAATCTATGTATAAATATAATGTTGATTAAAATAAAAACTTTAAAAAGAGACAAAAAATTTTTTTCAACATCCTAAATGCCTATCAGTAAGAGAGCAGATTTTATTTATATAATGGAATACTTCAATGCACTATAATCAAAATACATCATGGATCTCAAAAACATTTTGAGTGAGCAATAAAAACAGTAGATCCCTATGTATATCCCCATACTATTTATATGAATTTATTAAAACTAAAATATAATACTGTATATGTACATATAGGTGTACACGAGAGCTGTCTGGAAAAAAATCCATCCATAAACCTCTCTATTTTTCATATTAACATGGCTGGATACTTTCTGGACAGCCCTCATATATTCATATATTGCTTACATACATAGAGTAGAGAGGTGATAAAGAGAGAGAGTAAAAACTAAAATCACCAACTGAATTTGGACACATCAAATTCAGGATCACGACTGTCTATAGAGAAGGAGGGAGACATGATAGGCAAGAGAAAACAAGAAACCATCAATTTTAGTAATGTTTAACTTCCATTTTCAACAAATAAATAAATAAAATCAAAGCAATCAATTTTAAATAAAAATATCTTACTTGAGCCAAAGATGACTTGACACTGCGCATCATAGTATTGGCACACGCCATTGTAACAATAAGCTTTGTTATTCTGGCAGGGATATCCATTCTGAATAAAAACATCTGGCTGACAAAACTGAGAAGAACCATTGCAATATTCTGGAACATCACATTCATTGGTTTTTCCTCGGCATAAAGTACCTCCAGGAAGAAACTGGGGTAATAAAATTCAACGAAACAGGAATATCAGGATAATTCCCATGAATTAATCAAATTTGAAACCACAATATTTACACCTATAAAAGTTCTAATAAAATATTAAATAACCCAATAGAAAAATGAACAGGGGCCAATAATAGACAATTCATAAAAGTCATGAAATATATTCTAGAAAATGAGAAAACATAACCTCATTGATAACCAAAATAAATGCAAATTAAACAAAGATAAAAGCACTTTAAGCCTATCAAACTAACCGGAATCCTAACACTTGTAACAACCAATGTTAACATGAGGAAACAAGCATGTGATTACACTGATGGGAAAAGACTAGCACATTTGTGCAAAATATATAAAATATGTATCAAAAATTTTAGTATCATACTCTGCCCCAACAATTCTGCTTATAAACAAAAACTAGGAGCAATCTAAATGTCCATCATTAGTTGACTAGGTAAGGAAATTACAGTATAGCCATACAAAGGAGTACTAACTATACAACCATGTAGAACCACATGAATGGAAGAACGTCCATAGTATCTCATTTTTAAAAATGCAGGACATATATGTGTACCTGTGTTCATACACACATTTTCTCTCTCTCTCTCTCCTTCTCTCTCTCTCATATTGTACAGGAAAAAGCAAATAAATTAACAACATTATCAACAATGGCTACCTGAGAAGGATTAAAATAATAGTCTTTCACTGTCTGTTTTTTGTACATTGGTGTTATTGATTTTTTAATAAGAAACATAAATTCCTCTTAAAATCAGAAAAAAATGTTTCCACTTAAAAAATCTCATTAGACCATTTGTTGTAAAAGAATACAAAATTGCAAGCAAATGGTATAACATAGTTCACATAATCATGTAACAAAAATAGTGCTTTCTTACAGATCAGAGAAAACAAATGTTAATATAGATTTATTTTTCCTTTTCCTATATTTTTTTCCAAATGGGAAGAATTTCTTACCCAGCAGTCTTTACAACAGTCGCCATATGCACATTCAGCAGATGATTTAAGCTTACAAGTACTTCCTTCACAACAAGGGTCCAATTCACATTCCTATGAAGAGAAAATGACTGTCAATTTAAAAATGAGTTATTGTGATCAATATTCATTGAAAAAATTCTTACCTTAGGCCTAAAATCTATTTCTTTCTAACCTGGCTATAGCAATTAATCTTTGGAAATAGTCACTATCCCTATGGATTTGTCAGTGACTCTTTACAACAATTTATGTCTCAAGATATGTATATCAAAGGACTGAAATCATAGAGCACATGTCTTAGCCTGTTGGTACTTTGAGAACAAGATACCACAGACAGGTGAATTAAACAAAAGAAATATATTATGTCACAGCTCTGGAGGATATAAGTCTAAGATCAAAGTGCCAGTCAATTCGGTTTCTGGTGAGGACTCTCTTCCTGGCTTGCAGACAGCTGCCTTTTTGCTGCGTTACCATGTGACCTTTCTTCATCCAGTGTGTGTGTTCGGAGAGAAAGAGAGCAAGTAAGCTCTCTAGTGTCTCTTCTTGTAAGGACACTGATCCTGTCAGATCAGGGCCCTACCCCTATGACCTCATTTAACCTTAATTACTTCCCTAGAGTCCCCATGTGCAAATACAGCCACACTGGAGGTTAGGGCTTTAACATGTGAATTTGGGGGTGACACAAATATTCACTCCCTAACAGTATATTTAATGACTACAAAAAATTAAGCATCCATGAATGCACTGTCTTTACGACCAGGGTCTGACTTCTCTCTTGATTGGGTCTTCACCCTATGTAGATACACTTTTCATCTTGTTTGGCTTTTCTCGCCCCACTTTGGGCACCATGGCTCCCCAGCCCACAACCTTCCACCAACAAAGACATTTACTCTCTTATGTTCCAATTAATATTTTCAGGTCTAAATTGTTTGGGAAAGGAAGGAAAGGGGAGAAGGGGAGAAAAGAAGATCGGGGGAAAGAGGAGAAGGAGAGAAAGGGAAGAGGAAATAAAGATTTCTTTAATTTTTGAAGAATATTTTTCCTGTGTATATAATTCTGGGTTGACAGGTTTTTGTTTTTGGTTTTTTTTCCCCCTTCAGAACTATAAATTCACTGTTCTACTGTCTTCTGGCCTGTATTGTTTCAGGGAAGAAATCTGCTGCCATTCATCTTTTGTTCCCCATCTCCTGGCTTCTTTCATTCTTTTCTGTTTCTCTCAGCACTCTGATTACAATGTATCTAGGTGAATTTTTTTTTTGTAATGATTCTGATTTGGGTTCACTTTTTGTTTAGAATTGTTAACAATGTTTTTCCTTAAATTTAGGAAACTTTTAGCCACTATTTCTTTAAATAGTTCTCCCTCTTGTTCTCATTCTTTTCCTCAGATGTCACTTACAGTGACATTAAACTATTTATAGTGTCTGCATGTCATTAATACTCTGTTCATTTTTCTTTAATCTTTCCTATTCTTTACATTGGATTATTTATTTTGTTCTACCTCATGTTCATTGATTCTTTCTTTTGCCATTTAGTCTGCTATTAATTCTATCCAGTGCATCTTTCATTTATTGGACATTTTAGTTCTATAAATATCCATTTGGTTATTAGAGTTTACATTTCTCTGCTGAAAGTCTCTGTTTATTCATAGACCATATTTTTCTTTAATTTTTTTATGATAAACAGTGGGAAACAATTCATATAATTCATAATAGCAAAATGTTAGAAACGACTCAAATGTCCTTTAGTGGGTGAATGGTTAAACAAACTCTCCAGACAAGACCTCTGGGCTGGTGGAAATACCAGCATCAATTTCATTTCTTCTCTGTATTAAAATCCATATAATGGGACTATGACTCAGCAATAAAAAGGAATGAAATATTAATACATGCAACAACCTCAGCTGACCTCAAAGGCACTATGCTTAGGGGGGAAAGTCAGTCTTAAAAGGTTATATATTATGTAGTTCAATTTATATAACATTATTGAAATGGCAAAACACCAGGTGGAGAACAAACTAGAGGTAGCGAGGGGCAGAAACAAGGGCTAGAGTTTGGGTGGGCATGAATACAAAGAGGTAGCAGAAGGAAGTTCTTTTGCAGTGATGGAATAGTTCTGAGCTTTAACTGAGGTGGTGGTTACCCAGTTCTATACATGGAACAAACTACATGAAACTACACATACACACACACATAAATGCACATACACACACACACACACACACACACAAATGCAGGTTAAAATGGTAAAAACTGAATAAAGTCTATAATGTAATTAATGTATCAGTGTTAATAACCTGGTTTTTATATTGCACTACAGCTATAAAAGATGTCACCTTTGGGGGAACTGGGTTAAAAATACATAAGAATCTTTGTATTACTTGTGTAACTTCCTGTCAGTTTATAATTATTTCATAATAAAATTTTAAAAATGACCTATAAGCTATACCTTTCACCATACAAAAAAAACAACAATAATAAGTCAAAATTGATCATAAACCTCAATGTAAAACTTAAAACCATAAAGGTTCTAAAGTAAAACCTTTGCAACCTTGGATTAGGCAAAGATTTCTTAGATGTAATACCCATAAAAGCACAAACTGATAAAACGGGCTTCATCAAAATATGTAATTTCTACTCTTCAAAAGATACTGCTAAGGTAATTAAAAGACAAGCTACAGACTGGGAGAATATATATAAGCAAATCATATATCTGATAAAGGATTGTATCCAGAATAGAAGTACTGTTAAAATTCAATATAAAAAAAAAAATTTTAAGGGGAAAGCGTTTAACAGACACTCACCAAAAAAAGACATAAAGATGACAAATGAGCACGTGAAAACATGCTCAAAATCGCTAGTCATGAGGCAAATGCAAACTAAAACCTCAATGAGGCATGACCATTTCACAACCAATAGCACAGGTAAAATTGAAAAGATTGACCCTATGAAGTGGTGGCAAAGAACTAGAACTCTCATACACTAATAGTGGGAATATAAAGTAGTATAACCACTTTGAAAAATAGTTTGAAAGTTTCTTAAAATTTGAACTACACACCCACCATATGCCCGAGTCATTTCGCTGCAAAGTATTTACCCAAGGGAAATGAAAACATTAAGTCCATATAATGACTTGCATGAGAATGTTGAGCAGCTTTAGGTATAATAGCCAAAAAACTGGGAACAGCCCCAACATACATCAACAGACGAATAAATGGTAGTATATCCATACTACCCAATAATGCACAACAATAAAAATGAATGAACTACTGATACAAAAGCAACATGAATGAATATGCTGAGGGATGATTCTGCCGAGTGATGAAGCTAGACAAAGAAGAGGTGAAATTCTAGGAAGTGCACACTGAAGTGTAGTGACAGAACGCAGTTCAGTGATTGGCTGAGGAGAACAGGGACAGGAGAAGAGGTGGGAAGAAGGGATTACCAAGGGCCATGAAGAACTTTTGCAGATGATTATATATGTTCATTATCTTGATTGTGGTGATAGTTTCACATACCTATACAAGCGTCAAAACTTACAAACTTCTATGCTTTAAATGTGTGCAGTTTATTGCTGACCAAGCCTTCATAACTTCCTATTTCTTACCCTTTGCTTTGTCTGGACCCAACATTAACAAGGCTTTTTTCTGTCCTATAGGCCCCTGAACTCTGCTTGTCCCCACAAAAAGAGTAGAAAGTGCCTCCCATCAGCTTCTCCTGGAATCCAGCTGACCACAGCAGAACACTTGCCTATCGTCCTCTTGGTTATTTCCTCTGGCTTATCAGCTTCCTGTTAAAGGGTTCTGCTTATCTCTGCTTGCTCCCATCCCACATGTACTTTATTAAAGGAAAACCTTTTTCTTTTTGATGCTGAGACACTTCTATATTACTGAGTTCAGAGTGGTCTCCCTATAACAATAGTCTTTATTCTGAATAAAGCTTTTTCTTCCCAAATTCAATTTTTTTGACATTGTATTCCATTATACTTTGATGAAGCTGTTAAATATTTTCCAAAAACATTGTACAAGACAGATGGCTTCATAAAATAACAGAAAATCAGGAAACAGACTAGCTATAAAAGATTTCTGTTTGTGATAAAAGTTATCATTTTAAATGGTTTTGCAACGAATGACCATTAGTGGATAGAAGTCAATTTTCTAACTCAGTCCACATGATTCCCTCAATTAAACAGCTAATATAAACATGTTTAATTTTTTAAAAAGCTAGAAAAAATTATCGAGGGCCTGTGATGATTACCTTGAAACAGGAATACTAAAAGTCTGGTCAAAATCCAAATTTCAGAAAGTCTTAAGGAAATAAATGGCAAATTTGTTGTCACTTAAGTTTTAAATTTCAATATAACAAAATACATCACATGAAAAACTCCAGGAGTAAAAACCTAATGTAAACTACAGACTTTGTTAACAATGTGCCAGTGTAGAGCCATCAATTGTCACAGACATGCCACTGTGCTGCAGGATGTAGACAATGGGGGAAGTTGTTCACATGAGGGACAGGCAGAAGATGGGAACTCTTCATCACTTTCCATTCAATTTTGCTGTGACCTAAAACGGCTCTAAAAGGTAAAGTTGATTGATTTTTTTAAAACTAAGTTATGACTAAGTAACAGACAGAGGGGAAATACGAGAACACGAGCAAAAAGGGACATGGCCCATAATACATGAGATGCTAAAAATCAATTTAAAAGAATCAACTCAATATAAAAACTGATAAGGGCTATAAAACAATAATTCCTAGAAGAAAATCATGCCTGTGGTCTACAGGCATATGAAAAGATATAAAGTAAAACAATACCTTCTTATTTTTTTCCTATTCAATAATTCTATGTGTACCTTTATGTATTATCTTAGAGAAATACTTATATATACATATAAATGTATAAAAATGAGGCACGGACAAGGATGTACAATTTGCAACAGAAAAATACTAATTATAATTAGTAAATATCCATTAAGAAGAGTATGTTTAAATAAATCACAGTACATCCTTATATTGAAATACACATCAGCACATTAAAAGATTATATCTACATATTGTAATGACACAGAAAAATCTCTGATACATAGTAATAGGAAAAAAACTCTGCATATAACATAGTAAGTCTGATTTCATTTATGTAAAAAAATAAAATCCTACAACAAACTCAACTATTTAAAAATGCACATACCACATAAGTATATAAAATAATAAAGTCTAAAAAGGAATGCCCTAAGCTTATAAAAATTATTACCATGGTAGAAAAAAGTTAGAAAATCTATGGGAGACATAAAGGCATGAAAGGGGAATTTTGCTTGTACTTACTATTTGAAACTTTTATACCACACACACACAAAAAAACTCTGTGATGCTTAACAGGCAGGGGGGTTATATTTTTTTAAAGATTACTTTTGTAGCGTGAAAGCTTAAGAAGCAAATACAGACTATTTCAGTAAGTCTGGTAGTGAACTTGGCAGTCAGGAGACAGCAATACATGAAGTATTTAAGGAGAAAAGATCTGAGATTGCCTGGAGAGAAGAAGGGTTTGGTCATCCTCACAGCATAATGTTAATTTAGAAATTAAACATAACCTCAGTCAGCCTTATTTTCCTCATCTGAAAATGAGAATATAAAAATATCAGTATCTTTGGGTTACTGTGAGGATTATGCCTCATAAAACATGTAGTGGGAGTCCCTGACATGCAGCAGCCGTGCAATGAACGCCCAACACAAGTTCATCATAAAATACATACTGCCTTGCTAGAACGTGAGGTCTTCTGGCACAAGCTTACAGAAGGAAGAAGAATGATTTGTGGGAAAGCCTGAGAATATAGTAAAGCTTACACACAAATGAACAAATTTTTTATAAATGAATGCAAGCCCTGGGAGGAAAGGGCCTCAACAGGCAGTTTTGACAGGAGAATGGCTAAGATATGGAACTATAATAATAAAGATGGGCACAGGCTTCCGGCAATAAGGTCTAAGAGTGGTGATAAAGACAGCGACCCATCGGTAAACTGAAGGTTAATGAAAAGAGAAGCTAATTGGAGCATCCAGAACTTTGTTACTGAAGGACTATGGAGAATGGGCCAGCTTTGATTTATTATTAAAATGAGTTCAACTGGATAAACTTTCTGCAATGGCAGGGCCAGAACAGTGAAAGATTACAAGTACAGAGCCAAGTGAAAAACTGATTCATTCCTTCAAGTAAGTAAGTGACCCAATGACCATAACAGAAGAGGCAGAAGGTAGTAAAAAGCAGAAGAATAAACATGGCACTTTCCTGGCCACCAAAATCGATGACACCATTAGTAATGTTCTGGGAAGGAGATGACCAATCCCAGGAACATGTCCCCACAGGCAAAATAGCAATCCTCATTTTGCCACTGAGTGTTCCTTTAGCTCCTATACCAGAGTTGCCCAAAGCAAGCTATTTTTATCTACTGAAAATCCTGAGGTAATTTCACAAAGCAAAAATAAAAAATTAAACCGACCTTTGGAGTCCCACAGTCACACTCTTCCCCGGCGTCCACCAGTTTATTACCACAGAAAGGAGCACTATAGGCTTCGTCGGGCTTTGGAATATTAAGAAGGCAGTTTCCTCCTTTATTTAAAGTTAATTTCTCAAAGTCCTCTGCACTGCAACTGCTAAAGTTTCTGGAACCTCTACAACAAACAATAAGAAAAAGACTTAATGTCATAGTGATTATTCATTTTGAAAATTTTAAGTCATGTCTTCGACCCACAAGACGTGAATATTTAGAACAGCAGAAAGTAAGCTAACCAAAATAGGGAGAAATAAGAATATCTATTTCTAATAAATATAAAAATTATTTCAGTTAGCACATAATAATTCACTATTCTGGTTACAAAATATATTATAGCTCCATGAAAATATTTTCCAAACATATCACTTACATTGAAATACAAAATTATAAATCTCAGCATCAGAAGAGACCTTAAAAATTATCTAGTCCTATCCAGAATTAAGTTTTATTTATCTTGCGTAGTAAAAGTTCTTCAAATATTTAGAGCTAGTATATGTTTCCCTAATCTTTTTTTCACTCCATATGCTTCCTTCACCATCACTTACTAGGAGCTACGTGAAAATGTGAAAACAATGGGAAGGGCAATTCCAGCGAGGATGCACTGTAGCCATCAAGAAGCAGAATGCACAGCGTAGAATTTCAGCCACAGTTGGTTTAAATGCCTGTTAGGATAAATCTTGAGAACCATGGTAATACTCTGAAGATGAGACGGGCTTCTAGAAAATGTCCAACTTGAGAAGTCTATGTGAGATTTACACAAATGCAACTTTTATGTGTCGACAGGGTTTTTTAAACTTCTGTTTTTCTTAATAACTATAAAACATTTTCAAATAATCCCATTAGCTATTTTTGCTTTTGAAGACTAGTGGGAAACATGCCTATATATACAACTACAATCTTTGAGAAATCCAAGTCACATTAAAATATTAATCAGAGGAATTTGGTGCCCTGAAAGAATCTTTTTTCCATCAGTTTGAGCAACAGTGCCAAAAGCAGCAGTGGAAATGAAAACTGTTGCATTATAGTTTTGAAGAGGTATTCCTATCTATGTTGAGTCTTTGTACATCCAAAGAATCTGAGAAACAGATCCTTTCTGTGAGACTTTGTCCCTGGGTATACAATTTTCACTCTTCTTTGCTAACTGGCCCAAGGTCTCCAGAGAAGTTGGTAGTCCTGGCTCCAGGCTCCTGGGAATGGAAAGCAGTCTGCCTAGAACGTTTTGCTGACTACTACTTGACAAAAGGGTTCAAATGTGGTATGCCGAAGGATTTTAACAGATTGGCAGAGAAGGAACCTGAACAATCGTCTATTACAAAAGAAGAGCAAAGACAATATTTTGATTCACACATAAAGAAAAGAACTGACACAAGGTTTTTGACAATAACAAAAACACCTGTTTTCCATATTCTTCTTTTTCTTGCTACTGTGCTTAAGAATACTGTGAGGAGTCCTTTTGCACAGTATCACCCATTCAACAAATAACGTGTTGAACATCTATTATGTACAAGGCACTCTTCTTTGTGCAAGGGATAAAACAGCAAAGCAGACAAAAATCCCCACCCCTGTGAAGGTGACATTCTAGTGAGTGAGACAGACTATAAACACAATAAGTAAATTCGATAGTGTATTAGAAGAAAAGTGTCACTGGGGAAAATGGTTGAGGAGGTGAAGGGGATGACCAGTACTGGGGGAGGCGCAATTGCAATTTTTAAAAAAGCAGTCCAGACAGGCACTTGAAATATTGTGACAACTGAATCAAAACTGGGTATCTGGGAAGTTGGGGGGAATAACAATACAGGGAGAAGGAATAGGAAATGCAAAAACCCTAAGGTTGAAGCCTGCCTGGCATGCTCAAGAACAATAAGGAAGTGAGGTGGGAGTGAAGTGAGTCAGCGAAGGAGTGTGAGATACAGTTAGCAAAGGTGGGAATTGGCCATTGCAAGAATGTGACTTTTTACTATGAGGGAAATAAGGACATGGGGGGGGGGGGGGGGGGGGGGAGGGAATGACACAATGTTAAGTGTTGAGCAGGATTGACTTGATCTGAACAGGAACACTATGGCTACTATGTAGAGCAGGAAGACCCTGCAACAGGCTCTTGCAGAAATTCACTTTACAGATGATGACAGACCAGCCTGATAGCAGTAGAAGCAGTAAGAAATGTGTGGATTATTTATATGCTTTACTGAAACCTATTTGAAGAAATATGAAGAAATAATAATAAGAAAAGCTTCCCGAACCTGGCAAAGGAAATAGATATAGAAGCCCAGAAAGCTCAGATAGTCCCAAACAAGATGAACTCCAAGAGGCCTATATGGAGACACATCATCATTAAGAGATAAAGTGAAGCAGATACACTGGATAAAGGGATAATTCACATTGCAGACAGAATGGTACAAAATTCCACCATGCTACTTAGAACAATGCACGATTTAAAACCTATGAGTTGTTTATTTCTAGAATTTTCCATTTAATATGTTCAGACTGAAACTGCAGGAAGCAAAACCACAGATAAGGGGAGACTACTGTAATTCTGTTTATTTATTTACTCTATTTAATCTGTTCTATGATTAGAGCTCAAAATAGGTAACAACTAAAGTACTTAGGAATACATATTTAGGTGGCCAAACTATATTTTAAAAAGCAGGGAAACAGTTACCATAAAAATCAGGGTCATGGTCAACTTCAGGGAAGGAGGTACGATAAGGAAAACCACAAAAGGGATTTCTGAGGAGACCGGTAGTGACTGGCCGTGGGTGGTTCTACAAGTGTTCACTTTATAAAAATGTGTTCACCCGTACATTTGTTTAGCTTGATTTTCTGTACGCTTTATTTTTCAAAAAAAAAAAAATTAATGTATCACAAGTCCTGCCAGAACAAGAAGACCCAGCCAGAATTATCCTTGGGTTCAGTAAAGTCTAATAAGCCAGAAGGGGACTAAATCAGGACTGAGAAATCCTCTAGAAAAAGTAAAGATGAATTTGCTCAGGCTGATGAGGGTTGTTAGAGATCAAAAAGCTGACACAGTCATAGCTTTCTATAAGAAACAATCATCAGCAAGAAAAGAGAATCCAAGATAAAGGCCACAGAGTAAGAGGCAAACTTGGAATACAGAGGAGCCTCTCTGATTTAAAAAAACAAAACAAAATTAAACAAGATGCTACAGAAAACACCACCATTAATAAACCTAGGAGATTTTTTTGCCTACTGGTGGAACAAGTGAGTCCATTTCATTTAGGAATAAGCTAGAGTCATCTGTCTAATGAGGCCTATGGGACCTTAAAGAGTCAATCCAACACTATATCCATTAAGCCCACTCTGTCCTCTGCCCAGAATATTTCTCTGTTCGAAATGCAAGTTAGTGCAATGTCCTCTGGGATAGTTTATATTCTCCTTAGGAGAAGCAGGTCCCCCTTCGTTCGGTAGTCAGCGTCTCGCTTATGTAATTTGGGGGGGGGGGGGGTAGAAAACATTTTATTCTCCGAAACGTGGTATTCCTAGATCTAGAAATCAATGTGGCTTCATTAGAAGTATTTAGACCAAGTCTTTACAAGTACTGGCTCAGACCACAGCCTCCAAGAGTCTGTGTTTGCTATGGACCCAATTTTAACCTACCATTTCTACACTAACCCCTCTATACAATGAAGTTCTGAGATTTAATTCCTAGCACATGGAATTTGTATTTCTTTGTTTTTACCTACAAAATTTCCTACAGGAAATTTTTACAAACATGACTTTTCTTGTGAATATAATTACATTTCTATTAAGTATAGTTTTCCTGTTTTTTTCAACATAGACATAAGTATATCAGAGTTGAAGAAACACTGATCACAATACCTTATTAAGGTAATAATAATTCAATTACTCACGATGCTCCTGAATTCATGATGCAGCTCTTTGCTCCACAAAAACAGTCTCTCCCGTCATCATGATTCATTCCAAGGTTATGACCCAATTCATGAGCAACAATGGATGCAAATGTCTCCACTGTAATTTGCCCAAACTGTCCAAACACAAGAAGGTATTAATCGGGTTTCTGAGCAAAAAGGATATGTTTTGTTTCTGAGATTATTTTTTCACAAAAGGATATCTATAACTACAATGTTGATAGCCTATATGATAAATCAAGCATCCAACATCAGTCTTTATATATTTCAGTCTAGTAAGAAACTGGTGTGACTCAACATACTGACAATGAAGACAGACCGTTTAAGCAACAGGTCAAATACTTTAGCACCAACAGATTGTTCATGGTAGTTTATGGGAAAACAAATTCATGGTTCTAATTTAATTTTCTTAAATGGAGTATCTATTTCTTTATCCATAAAAAGTAAGGAGCAATAAACACATAATAAGTGTGAGAAAACTTCATCTAGTCTCTAGGGGAAGAACACATCTGCTACTTCTGCCAGGTGCCTCATAATACCAAAAGTAGTGTTTTAAGGAGGGAGTACAGAGTCAATTAATGCTTGACATTGTCCTAATGCAGATGTCCAAAACTGAACACCAAGAACAAACATGTACCACATTAATCCCGCCTGCATGACTCCGTGAACACACTGTCCCCACAAATGCCATTCCCGCCGTCCCACCGAAACCTTTCTTCCTAAATGAAAAGAAAAGGTAAAAGTTATGAAAAGTTCTTTGTGGATGGGAGAGCAAAGAAAGGAACACTTTGCTTCTATTTCTTTGGGTAATCTTAAAGTGACTGGTACAATTTACAAAGCCTACGAAATCCAGGAGGAATTGGCAAAGTTATATAATATTTTAAAGTCAGAATACAATTAGGCCTTCTCTCTTTTTCATTATTGGAGAATGAGATTAATATTACAAATCCATTTTTTACACAAATGAACATATGTTTTAGATCTCAAATGAAATTTTTTTTTACCTTCTATATGAAATGCCTTCCTAAAATGCATTATGTTTATTTACTGAAACATTCTAGTGCACAGGTAACAAACTCAATGACTGTATACACACAGGTGGTGCAGGGCAGGGAGCACAGGGAACAGAGGCATCACAATGGCCTCTACATGGTTCCTCAATCATCCTGGACACTCTTGTACCTCAGGACCTATGCCCTCCACCTGGAACTCGCCTCCCCAATATACACCTCTAACCCGTTCCCTTCACCTGGAACTCGCCTCCCCAATATACACCTCTAACCCGTTCCCCTCACCTGGACCTCACATCCCCAGTATACACCTCTAACCCGTTCCCTTCACCTGGAACTCGCCTCCCCAATATACACCTCTAACCCGTTCCCCTCACCTGGAACTCGCCTCCCCAATATACACCTCTAACCCGTTCCCCTCACCTGGAACTCACCTCCCCAGTATACACCTCTAACCCGTTCCCTTCACCTGGAACTCGCCTCCCCAATATACACCTCTAACCCGTTCCCTTCACCTGGAACTCGCCTCCCCAATATATACCTCTAACCCATTTCGACACCTCCTTCAGGTCTTCACTCAAAAGCCATCTTCCCAGTGAGATATTTGGGAAATGCCTCTAACACAATAGATGAAGACCAGAGAAAGGGGGAAGATAGCTTGGTAGGTGTGGTTGGACAAGACACAGGGAGTATGCTTGATGCCTGTTCCTTTTGGTTGTTTGTGAACTAGATGGCATGTGTAATTTTACTAAAAATTAATAAAAAGGTCAAGATGAAGCCTTTGCTATTACAGGACCATAAAAATCTATTTTGGCATTTTGAGTGCCTTGCTTTAAATGAATTCACATAACAAAAGAAAACAAAATAAAATCAAGGGAAATTTCTTCTCTAAAAAAATTTGAAATTGAGATATCATCAACATTGAGAGAGGCAAAAAGTAGAACTTTTTCTTTGCAAAAGATAGCCTATCAAGCCAGAACATTTTTAAAAAGAATTAAATATTTACATATTATTAAGTGAGGGTTTT
>PVJL010004526.1:36118-127796 GCA_004026885.1 Lyroderma lyra
AAAAAAAAAAAAAAAAAAAAAAAAAAAAAAAAAAAAAAAAAAAAAAAAAAAAAAAAAAAAAAAAAAAAAAAAAAAAAAAAAAAAAAAAAAAAAAAAAAAAAAAAAAAAAAAAAAAAAAAAAAAAAAAAAAAAAAAAAAAAAAAAAAAAAAAAAAAAAAAAAAAAAAAAAATCAGGGAGACAGAATGATCTTTTGATCATTAAAAATAAGATAGTCAGAAGTGAAAAATCCAACAAAAGCTTATAAGACAAATTTAAGGAAATATCTCAGAAAGTAGATCAAAAAGACAAAGAGAAGAAAGGAGAAAAAAGGTAATAAAAATGACAGGACAAGCACCAGAAACTCAATAAATTAGTAAAAGGAATCTCTGAAGAAATGAGTAACAAAATAAAGAAGATGAAATCATCTACAACATAATTTAAGAAAAATTCCTAAAACTACAGGACTTCAGTTTCAAGACTGAAATTACCCAATGAGTACTCAGCACATGAGTGATAAAAGACCTACGCCTATGCCTATCATCAGGAAAATTCAGAAGCCTGGAAACCAAGAGAAGATCCTGCAAGTTTCCAGAGGGAAAAAAAATAGCCACACACAAAGGATCAAAAATCAGAATGGTTTAAGGCTTCTCAAAAGTAATACTGGAAGTCAAAGATAACAGAGTCATGCCTTCAAAATTCTGAAGGAAAAAAGATTTCATGCCAGGAATTTTATACCCAGCCAAATAATAAAAAATGTTACAAAATAAACTAGAAAACACATCTCTGAAAGACTGAGTTACTCAGGCCCTAGGACAATTAGAGGTCAAACTGAGATCATTTGCAAATTCTGTTCTGAGACTGTGAAATACATTTTCTGACATGCAAGAGGTCATAATTTTTTCTTTCCCCATATCCTTTCACAAGATGAAACTAGAGAGCATGTCATACCAAAATGCGACAGTAATCCCAAGAGAGAGGAAGACAAATGTGAGATAAAGGTGACAGGAAATCCACCACAGAAAAGAGGTCTCATTATCATACTCTCACTTGTCCTATGGTATGAAACTAAGTTTTCCTTATTTAAATGAATGCTCAAAAATCTTAAGAGAATGTGATTCTAATAAAAGAAATAATAATAAGCAAAAATTATTACTCTTGACTATTTTATGAATGGTATACTTTTTTTAAAAAATAAAATAATCACTTACAGAACCAGCTGTGCACTGTCATGTCTCCGACGTGTTATAAGAAACTTTTCCCGCCATTGCACAAAGTTCCCCAACACATCACCAGCACCTCCAATTAGACTGATCAGGTTTCCATTTGTCCAAATCTCCAGTCCAACTAGCACAATTCGAATATTTAACATAATATACATCTAGGAAGAAAACATAAATAAAAGTACATAAAATATATTAAAGAATACAAGGGCTGTCCAGAAAGTACCCAGACATGTAATATGAAAAACAGAAGCATTTATGTCTGCATTTTTTTCCAGACAGCCCTTATATCTTTTAACTTAGCCTAACTAACTACTTAAAATTAAAAGCAGGACTCCTCTCCTTCAAAATATATTTCCCTCTATATAATGTGACTCTAACTTCTCAAGGTTCTCAGTTTCCTCATCCATAAAACAGAACAGAAATTCAAAATTCTTTTTATCGTCAGTTCCAAAATCTGACAAACACCGGAAATTTAAGGTTCTTGGTAAATTGGTTTCAAAACTTTCCCTAAACTATGACAAGCCTATTTGTGGTCCACATTTATCCCAATTAACGTAAATATTCATACATTTCACTACACAAATACCAATGAGTTTGATTACAATGTGCTACCACAAGATTCTGTTGGAGGTGTTATGTAATACATACTGAACCATATTGGCTTTCTAAACTGTTATCTAAAAATCTAATTACACATGCCCTAGAGTTCTCAGACTAAGGATTAATGAATTCATATCTATTTTATAGAGATACTATGAGGAATAAGTTAATAAATGTGAAGCACTTGGCTCAGTTTCTAGCACATTATGAATACTCGATAAAACACTATCATAATCATCATTATCCACGTTATTAATATGCTTGGTATTCCCATCAGGGAAACACTGTATAAATGAAATTATCTCATAAGAACATGTATCTAATTCTTCTATCCCACTAGATGAACTCCAAAATCTCAAACCAAACCTCTCTCCCTCCCCCTCCCTCCCTCCCCCTCCCGCTCCCGCTCCTGCTCCCGCTCTCGCTCTCTCTCTCTCTCTCTCACACACACACACACACACACACACACACACACACACACACACAGAAATATTATCATATCATGGTTTCAGAGCAGGAGGCAGCCTTATTCAAAATAAGATTGAGTAAAAATTCAAAGATCTTTTTACAATACCCAAGTTCCTTAGCCTATCTTCTCTGAAAGTAAAGTAAATGCTAATTTGACCTTCCTTTCAAACATACAAAAAGTTACAAAACAAAATAGGAAGCAGACTTCTGAAAGATGGAAGCACTTAGGCCCTAGGACAATTAGAGCTCAAAATGAGACAACTTTTAAATTCCGTTTTTGAGGCTGTGAAAGGATAAGATAGAATAATCCCAGTTATTGGAAAACAGAACTTACACTATCCAAGTAATTTGCTAAATGAATCATCTCTTCTCTCACTGCAGTCTGATTTCTTCCCATCATGTCATACTAAAAGCAAAGAAAGAAATTATTACCACCAAAGCAATTACTTCTATCATCTTTTACAGAAGTAAAGATAGAAATCCGAATTTTTCCTCTGAACCAAAAATTAAGGCATTTACATATTCACCAGTATTTCAACTTACTAAATCTAAAATATATATGTCAGTGATAAATAGAAGTAAAACAAAAAAGGTACAAGAGTGAAAGGAATAATAATAACGCACTGACATATTTCTCCAAATTAGTACTACTTTAAAATGATTTCCTTCTCAATGTTTTTATTCACTTTATTACAAAAATATTTTCAAGCACTTCACAAATGTAGAGTTTAAATCATCAAAATGCACAGGTAGAGGAATAAACACAATCTAAAGGATTTCCTGACCCTTTCACCACTTAGGCTAAAGATGATACCAATAAAGTATCTCTAAACTCAGGGATAAATTAATAAAGAAAGATTAACCAATGTTCACTAGTTGAAATAATGTATATAAATAAAATAAAGAGATATTTAAATCTTTATCCAAATAGTGAATATAACTGATTCTTTTCTTTCAGACCCAGCTAAATGTAAATGTCTATTTTGACATTATTTTCATATAACCAACTTAACAAAAAAAAATTTTTAAAGAATGTACAGTTTTGCTCTATGATAAGGGCATTAACATCAGAATATATCAGATCTTATCAGTTAGGCATTTTAATCATGATTCTCCTAAGCAAGAAAAACAAATCTGAATACATTAGACAAAGTTTTATTAAAATGGAACCATTGTTATTTTAAACCACTTCCTACCAGTAAATAACAAATCCATCTGGAGAGCATAATAAAGAAAAACATTTCAAATCTCTGTTTTTGTCACTTGTCCAAACATTCTACAGCAACTTTTTACCCACTGTCTGGGTCAGAGTTCATGCTTGTTCATATTCCAATGCATTTTCCTGCTACCACTCAAGGGTAATGAACCTATAATGAGCAAATCTGAGTATGTTTCCCTTTCAATAAATGGCTTTTTCCCCCAAAACTGCACATAATAGGTATTTTTATTAAACCATAAAAATCCTTGAAACTGTCTCTGCAGTTTACAAGAAAGCAACTGCCAATTATGTCATTTCCACAAACAAGTTTTTCACACAAACAACAAAAGCTGGCATTAAAAGTCAGGCAAAACATTTTAAATATCAATATTAAATTATATGGCAGCTATATCTGAAACTCAGAATCCTATAAATGCTGAAATAGAGCCATTATTTTTCTTAATTAAGCACAACTGTTAACTATGAATGAGAAAACTCCCTGGTATTATCCTGAACAGTGACGTGAGTAGTCAATGCTAAGGTGAACCATTCTCCTCTGTTCTCTTTCAAGGCATGCCAGGACCTAGAAATTTCTATATCTTAAAATGAAGTGTAGGAGACCTGAACTTCTAGACAGCAAAGTAATTTTATTAGGCAATAAACAATATCTAATCAACTGGTTATATCACCACAGTCCTTTAAAGTCATCTGAAAAGGTTGCAAGACTCTGAGAGGCAGTAGTTTCACTTAAGAAATTCAGCATGAGCAAATCATCCAAAAGAACAGGAAAAAAAAAATAAAAACACTAGTTAAAAGTCAAGTCAGAGATAGGCACATTGGCTATATTCAGCTACTGGTGATATTACAAATATTAAGTACATTTAAAGAAAGAAATGCCATTTTAGTTTTAAAATTATATTTCAGAAAAATCAACAGAAATATATTTTATGTTTCTTTCATGAGATGCTCACTTCTCATCTGCTTTTCCTGAAAAAGAAGAAAAACTGTCACCAATCCTACCCTTTCCTTGTCTACGACGATGAACAGCTCCACGTAGCGGGTCTGTGGCAGCACGGCTCTTTTTCTCTGTCAAAAACACAAGCATTATAAAGGGCAAAAAGAGAAGTTACAAGGCCATACAGCTTCCATAGGTCAGGAGCATACTCTCATCTCTAGTCACTTATTTCATGTCTGCTATGGACATCACAACATTATTTTACATAACATATCCTAAATCAAAAAAACATGTTTTTTTCAAAAGTGATACCTGCTACCTAAGAAAAATTTTACTTAAAGATAATATGAGTTATTCAAGTTTACAAAGCAGAGTTATTGATTTTCTAATATCAAAATTAAGTACGCATGAGCCTACCTGCACGCATGCACATACACATTTTAATGGGAAACCACATTACTATGTTGAAAGTGGAAGAAAGAATATCTTCTAATAACCCAGAGCAGAAGTTAAAACTAGAGGGCAAGTCCAGTTCAAAAAATGACTAGTTTTGGTGATTTTACAGAAATTTATATAAAGTATAGAATAAGCTGAAATTTTAATATTGTCCAATGTGTTAAAAAGAACAGTCCAATAGTCAAGAGTGAATGGTAAGAGAGGCAGTGAAAATAATGCCATAAACTAGCATGAGTTAATGCCAATATACTAGAAGAGGCATTATGACTCTTCCAACACGGCAGCAGCATCTCACATGTACATAGGTGCATTGCCTACCACAGTTCAATTTGAGAGATTCATGTCAAGAAGCAGCCAGGGAATCCTAATGAAGACTCAAAACAGGGATACGAGCATCCCTGGAAAACATCTGAAATAATTAAAGTCCCAAAGCTCAATCTCTCTTTGTGTTTCTCCAACCTAGAGCTCAAGAATCACCATTCCAGTATGTGTAAAAGTATTGAAATAAAAAATTCTACCAAAAGACAGTATAACAGACTATTACGTAGTAATGAAAAAGAAATACAATTACTACTTAAGATTTAAGCCTAGTTTCTAAAACGCACAGAAGCTTTCCTGTATTGGTGGCATAACTGCATATTGCTCGTGTTTTTGTGCCCTAGTACCTATCACATTGTCTGGCACATAGCTGGCAAAACACTGCAATAATTAAGTGTAGATTTAGTGCATAAATGCATAATTTTCTGAAAGTTTAGTCTGTGTCCATTGATAGACAAATGGATAAAGAAGGGGTAGTATGTATCTGTATGTAAGTAGGTATGTGTGTATACATATATTACTTAGCCATAAAAAAGAATAAAGTCTTAACCATTTGTGACAACATGGACAGACCTAGCGGGTATTATGCTAAGTGAGATAAAGACAAATACCATATGATCTCACTTACATGTGGAGTTTAAAGAACAAAATAAACAAAGAAAACAGAAACAGACTCACAGATACAGAGAACATTTTGATGGCTGCCAGATGGGAGGGGGTTGGGAATAGGGAAAAAAGGTTAGTGATTAAGAAGTATAAATTGCCAGTTATATAAATAATCGTGGAGATGTAAATACAGCATAGGGGATATAGTCAATAATATTGCCATAACTAAGATGGTGCAAGATGGGTACTAGACTTATCAGGGTGATCACTTCATAAGATATATAAATGTCTAATTACTATGTTGTACACCTGAAACTAATATAATATAATATTGTATGTCAATTATAATTGAACATTTAAAAACTAAAAAAAAGAAAATGCTCAAAACAATTATGCTTCATTTTATATAATAAAAATAGCTTTCTGTATTAAGCTGCAAAAATAATAATAATAATAACAAAAAAACCTTTAGTCTGAGCCATGAAGAAATATATTATTCCCTTACTCGAAGTAGCTGAGTGATGCTAGGAGGCTTTTCCTCTTCATCCTTTGTGGTTTCTTTCTCTATATCCATGTTGGAAACCCCACATTTCAGAGGCTCTTTGTGGACATCATCCATTCGATAAAAGATGTGCTCAAAATGAGAGCTGTTTTGCAGGGGTTCAATCCCATAACTCACATTCTCTATATGCAGCAATCCTCTTAAGTGTCACATTACATATACACAATTTTTTAAGAATGAAGAAAAAAATACACAGAAAAAGGGAATCAGAAAACCTGAATTCAAGTCCTAGTTCTCAACATGTGTAAGAAAGCGTAGCATGTTATAGAGAAAAACGGCATTAGTCAAGTAGATCTAAATTTAAAGTCCAAGGCTGCTACTTACTAATATTATGTCCCAAAAGTTACTTAACCTTTCTGAGTGATTACTGTATAACGAAAAGTCTGGAGCAAGAGAATGACTGATTCCAAAATGTTTCCTACTAGCTGTGGGACTCCCAGCAAGTTATTTAACCGGTGCCTTACTTTACATTCTGCATAGGGTTGCTAAGAAGACTAAATTATTTAATAAGTACAAAATATTTAGAACATTGCCTGGCACACAGTAACTGTTCTATAACTGTTATTACTTACATGGAGGTAATCATAGGCATCTATGTAGTTAGTTTGAGAAATAAAAGTAATATTAGTTCAGTCATTCATGTGATCAACCAGCCAGCACAGTGTCATACTGCCAGGCCCTCAATAAATGTAAGTTTATTATTAACATTTGATATTATACAGTTTTTCTGAACTTCACTTTACCCCCCTAAATACAGAGATAAGGAGTCAGTCCCTTCTCACAGTCTTTATCAGACTTTAAGCAAAAGAATATTGGTGAAATTTTCACAAACATAAAGTGCTACAGAAATTTAAAGTATATTTTATTTGAAATAGCAAAAATTATTTAGCGGTCTCAAAATATGAAATGTTCTCTTTAGATATCAAAATTCATCAACAGTAACAGTTTCCTAAATAAACATGCCAAGAATGATATCCAAAACATAGATCTAAAGACCTTCAGCAACATCAAAGTAAAATCTAATTTCATTAAGTCATCCAAAATGACTTGATTTGGAAACAAAGACAGGTAAAGGCGTAAAAAATAGAGGGGAATAAAGAACTGATACAGAACATTCCTTACCTGAGTCCAAAACAGTCACTAACAGCAACAGATGAATTATAAACTCCCTCCACATAGCCCCGATAATGACAATGATCCTAAAAAGATAAAAACTGAATTATCTTCAAACACTGTTATATTGCTGAAAATCACCATAGAAATTATAGAGCTAACAAAATTATTTAAGGTCAGTAAACTAAAAATTCTATTTATATTTTGGCATCTTTTATCACATGGCATTCTTTGGAGTATTTCAGGCTATCCACCACCATCCTACAAGCACAGAAATGATGAGGTGGAATTCTAAAGACTACTAAGTACAAACAGCTCTACCCCAATAACTTTTAACCCTGGAAGCAGAACAAGAAGGATTATGTCATGTTTACCATTTTAAATCATAGTCAATCCAAGAAGCAATAGCTGCCAACTGACATCTCATACCGAAGAGGACCTTGTAAGTTACAGAGGAGAAACCTGGGGAGAACTCCTTAACCAAAAGATCGATGCTAACACTACCAGTAGTAGGGCTATCTGCAGCATGTGCTTACTGATACGATGCAGAGAACCACTTGGCATCACTTTGGTGGTATTTCTGCCAAAGGTAGAGAACCTGAATCTGATTATGAGTAAACATCTAACAAACTCAAACTGTAGGGCGTTCTACAAAAACTTTGTCTATACTTCTCAAAATTGCTTATGTTGTGAAATACAAGGAAAGATAAGGACTTCCAGATTAAAGGAGACCAAAGAGACAGGACTACTAACTGTAGCAAACGAACCTGGATTTTCTTCTGCTATCATATAAATGTTGATATGAACAAGACTGGAAAATAAATAAATAAATAAAAGACTGACTCCGTCTTTGTGACCCTGATTCCTTGTTCAAATTTTTCATGCTGTGAACTCCAAATACCCTCACTAGTTTCAACCAGCATACCAAAGCCTTATAGTTAATGGTTATCTGTGTTCTTTAATACTTACATAACATAGCCATAGACAATCTTTTCAGTATGGCCAGTTATAGCATAGCAACCAAGATAAATGTCAAAGGAGGTACTGGCATCAATTCTAAGCAATCATCCATCCTGACCATCAGGAGGTATGGCTCCTGGCACATACTGCATTCTTTGTCCCTTTGTCTTGTCAACCATTAGTACTTGTGCTATACTATAAAACATTTTCTGTAACAACCATCTGGTAGGGGAGATCAGCTGAGCAGACTGTGGGGTTGCCATCTGCTCCAATCCTATCCCTACAGTAACTTACCCTACAATAAATTGGTATGTTCTATGAAGTTGCCTGCCTCATTTTTCAATCTTAAGATATCTTCTTGGGAGTTCCCTTATGGTGTAGTGGCTTAAGGCTTCGGCATTGGCGCTGTCAGCGCTGCGGCCTGGGTTCGATTCCCAGTCAGGGAGCTACCCACATACCAAAAAGAAAAAAAAAAAAAAAAAAGATATCTTCTTGTTTTGGTGGCCATGATACCTTAACTCCACCATCAGACAGCTATAAAGAACATTATTGGCATAAAAGACCCAAATCAAAAAATCAGTAAGGTCTGCAAATTAGATAATATTGCTTCAATGTTAGCTTACTAATTTTGAGAATTATACTATGGTTACAAAAAACATTTTTCTTGTGGTTAGGAAATTTGCATTAAAGTATTTAAGGGCAAAGGGACACCATGTCTGCAACACACTCCTAAAAGTTTCAGAAATAAACAGAAAGGATAAAACAACTATAGTAAAATGTTAACATTTCGAGATTTCAGGAGTCTAAGTGAAAGTATGCTTGAGTGCTTTGTATTATTCGTGCAACTTTTCCTATAAGTCTAAAATCGTGAAAAACAATTTTTAAACAATTATACACTCAACAACACAGGCTCAATTTCAACATTTTACAACTTGTTCCTGTACAGACAATTCACAACCACTAATGTTTTCCTTTCTAGTGCTTTGTAGTTAAAGTATAGCTTTGATATTGCCTTCTTCTCACTAGAAAAATAAATACCTAAAGGGATTATGATACAAAAAAAAAAAAAGAAAAATAAATACCTTCTGTTACAGATGACGTAATACTTATGAGATAGTAACACAGCAAACTTTTAGCACTCAAAAATTAAATGTTTCTCATTTCAACTATCATAGAAGCTCTCTTACTTGACATGACTGAAATCCATGAGCACTCGCTCACTTAATCTACCAAGTTCACGGTATTTTTATTTTAAATAACTTGCTTTTATTAATATTTCCAAAGCACTCAATTTTGTTGTTTTAAAAACAAGTCATATTTTATAAGTTTACAAAACATCTAATTAAATTGCATGATGACAGTAAAAGTACAAATGGCATACACAGTTTAGGAAACACACAAGCTAAGCAAAAATAGTCATCCAGTGGGAGAAGCACAGTGAACTATTAGAGAACAGCCTACTACCCATAGGAATCTAGTGAGCCTTGGGTGATCCGTGTATTTTTCAAAGGAAACAAAGAGCATCAGTTAGCTGCAGGAACTATTACAACAGTTAAAAGACTTTTCAAATGCATTTGAAGATATCCCCAAATCCTAAGACACTAATTTCTATTTCACACAGCAATTCATATACAGTGCTTATTAAAACTTTGTTTCTTTGTGAAAAAATATGGCCTTGTGGAAGACATTGATGATGAAAGCCAGATAAGCCAGATAATCACTTCACAAATTATTTTAATCTTGAATAACAGAATCATAAGGGTAAGCATTTACATTTTCTCAGTGTAACTTAATTGCATTTTATGGACAAAAGTATATGTCATTATGATATCTGACAATCTAGTAGCCATATGCCAAAGTTTTTATTAATAGCTGAAATCTATAGTCATACTTTCTTCTATCTGAAGAATGCTTAATAACCAAGAAATGATAAAAGAATCCATGTCTTAGTTTTTATTTTTCAGATACCTGGAAAAGCACAATTCCATAATAATACTTTAAGATAACAGCTACATAAATTTCTATATAACTGAAATCTATTTTTAAGCAGTTTTAAGCATACAGACTTTCAATAATAACAAACAGTAATAGTTATTAAGTTATAAATGGTCAGGCTATTCTAAGTGTCTTACAAGAATTAACTCAGTTAAGCCTCCTAATAACTCCATGCAGTTGTAATAACTCCAAACAGGTTAAAGTAACTTAACCAGCAAACAAATGACAGTGCCAAGACTTAGTTGTCCAAACAGTACATATCTGCAGAATCCTTTGCCAAGAAACCTCTCAAAAAAAAGCCTTTTTGAGATCACTGCTTTTGTCAAGTGGCATAAATTATGTTGTCTTTGGCCTCAGGCCATAGTTACCTCTGGATGGATAACTGGATGCATGAATAGATGGATGGATGGACAATTTGTTATCTGGGTTATGCTACCATGTAAATTTAAGCTCCTCTACTAATTTGCTATGAAACAACAAACAGATCACTAAGATAAAAAATAAAAAAGGATAGGGCTAAGTCACATTACCTTATTTGTTTAATTACTAATTAATTAAAATACTAATTTTTCTAAAAGAAAGGCTTTGCCTTCTATTTATTTGAAGAGTGCTGTAAAAGTGCCTAACTAACATAAACAATTCAACCTAACAAAACCTTACAAAGCTCAGGGGAAAAATAATACATGTTTAATGGGAACAAAGATTTCTAATAAAAACTATTGTAACAGAAAAAAAATATACAGTATCTAACTGCCAAAAGGCATTGCAAAAGACTCTTTCTGAATAAGACTAGAAATGTATGTTCTAATTAAATAACACAAAAAGCCAAATTTGCAATCTGCCAATTTTTTGAGTATTCCTGGCCAGTTCTGCCCTCACGAATACTCCTGTTCTCTGATGCAAAGAGGAGCATACTTCTTTAGAAAAGAATTGTTTTCAGTGAAAAATTATAATACAGAACAGCAAACTAAGCTTTGGTTCTTTACTAACTACTAATGGCAAATCAAATGGCTTAATAAGGAAGTAAGATATACTTTTGGAAATACTAACTTTCAGCAAAAAGAAAAATTAGTTTTCAAAATATATTAAACCTTTCCCCCTTCATAATCAGCAAAGATTATAATTAAATAGATTATTTCCCTGGTCTTAAAAAAAAAAAAAAAACTCTTGACAACTAAGTACTTAGAGAGCTGTACAGTTTAACCCTCCCAGCCCGCTGCACCGGTTGTTTGGTCACATCCGAACCTGCCGCTGGACCGCTGGACCTAATTTTCGGTACTTTGCCTCGTATGTGAAGAACATGACTCCAAGTTCCATCTTATTCTAACCACTGGTTTGCATGGAACTAACATTTTTCTATGTCATGTTGGTTTTTTCTCTTTAATGCTCAGGAGCCCAGGTATAGGGGACAGTTAGGCTCAGGGCCTCAGGTCTGGTAGGGTTAATCTATATAAATGTGCACACCACCCCAGCACAACTCCGTTATAATGTCAAAGGTGACCCTTGCAGTTGTGCAATGTAACAGTCCTGAGTACCTGAAGAGAACTCATTTTAACACTGGAATTGTTTCAACTTCTGCTACAGGATCCAAAGAAAAATATATTACCTGTATATCAGGATAGTCAGCGATCAGAGCCCCTTCCTTGTTGTAGGTATAAACTACAAAATCTTTGGACAAAAGGTCTCTGGAAGAGGAATAAAACACACCCTTTAAAATTATTTTATCTACATACAACTAAGAACACAACTCATAAAGCATTATTCCTAGAAGAGACAAGCCAGAATAAAAACTTCCACCTGACATATTATCATGTAAAGAAGGAGCTGACAGAAAACTAAAAGCTCACCAACAGACTTGCATCTGAAACCGTGTGCATCACTTCCTCATAATGTTAAGCTCCACATTTGTTCCAATGATTATAAAATGCGGGTTGCAAAAAACAAGTAATGACCTTAAATTTTTCTGATTATGTCTCACAGAAGTATAAAATAGATTATATAATACACCGTATTTCTAAAAAAAAAAAAAAATCAGTGCTTTTACTCTTTTCTGAAAGTCCTATATAAGTGAGAAGCACTTGCTGCCTTAACCTCCTAAGTACAGAGGCAAAATGTGTGTCAGGTATTGGAGCAAACAAGTACGGCTGATTCCTGTAGTTTCCCTGCATGTCAAGGGAGCTCGGTCGTGTAAACTGCATGTGGAAAGCTTGGGTTATCTTTGTTAAAGAAAAAATATTCGGTGATACTTGTTAAAGACGGTAAGGCAGGCCTTAAGCAGAACCATGGTGACAGTTACAGGGACCACTGCAAGGGGACTTCAAATGGGGGAGAAAGATCAGTCTCGACTCCAAATGCAGCACGGGCAGGTGGAAACTTACAACCAACGAGCAGGGTGGGGGTCAGCAGATGGAAAATCACTACGAGGAAACACCAAGGGTAAGGAAGGCTTTGGCTGAACCGACCTGACAGATTCCTACTAAAGACGGGCCAGGTCCCCTGGGGATGGCAGAGCGTGAGGAACCTGATCCAGAGTGATCAAATATAGTAGAGGGCTCTAAACTGATTTAGCAGGGCTCTTGCTAAAAGTGGATTTCACAAGTCCACCAATGTACTTATTAGAAGGTTGAGAAGCCTGACTAGTTTGGTCAAGCAAATAAACACTCTTGTCATTTGCAGCAGAACTGAAGCAGCTAGCTCTATGCTTATCCCCAGGGTTGTGGACAGATAAGTCAGGGGTGCAATGTGCTGGCTAGTGATTTATAATGTGCCATTTATGGTTCTGCCCCCCCACCCTCCCCACCGCGGCATCCAGGGCCAGCCTGTCTATACTGTTTTGAGATGGACAGATTGGTGGTTTGCATGCAGTTTAATCAGTCACACAGCCTGACTACCTACGTGACCAGAGCAGTATAAAAGACCCACTCTGTAAACTTGTGCCTGGGCACCCCTAAAAATATGATGCTGCACACATATCTGTCATTTGTAATCTGAAGACTGGGCACATTTGTGCCACAGAGAAAGGACCCTGGGCAGGGGGGCTCTGTCCGGAAGTTTTTGGACCCCTTAATGATTACTTGCACTTCCTTTTTCCTGACGTGTTTATCCTTTACCTTTATTAAAGTCTACTTGCGAGGACTTGGGAGACTGTGGAATCTTGAGTCCTTTCAATTATCCAACCCTATTCAGTCATTGCTTAGCCTCTGGGACGCGCACTCCCCTCCCACACACGCTTTGCGCCCTCTGGTGGTGAAGTTGTAACGAATAAACTGGAGCTACTTTGCTCTGCTCTTAGGAAGTCAATGCCTGCTCAGTGAGAGCACAAATTCCATGACCCTTCTCCAGAAGCAGGCCTGCCAGCAGGTAGCATTGACCATGAATAGCTCAATCCATCTAATAATGGATCCAGGATTAGCAAGTCCATCAGGCTGTCATTCTAAGCTATATCCTCCAACCTAGCCCTTCTATTTTGTTTTTAAATTTGTTCAGCACAAGCAGAGGAAAGATGTGCTATCTTCTTTCCCCAAATCCCAGTCCCTGCCAAATATCCCAGGATCAGTGATTATGTACACGCCTCTGCAAGAAGGGTGGACAGATTTAACCAGATCCTCAAGGGATTCGTGACCTCAAAAAAGTTAAGACCACTATTCTAGAGGCAACAGGAGGAAAATATCAGCATTTATTCGAATTTCCCTACTACTAGAGTATATCCAGTCATTTTATTGCAGGTTAACCTACTTAACGCTTTTTCATTAGTGATCACTAGCTTTGGTGACCACCTTTCAATGACCTGGAATTTAAAGGCCTGGAAGCATAGCAATGTAGACAATACACAGAATATACAAAGGCTGTCCAGAAAAAAATTCAGCCATAAATGCCTGTATTTTTCATATTACATGCCTGGATACTTTCTGGACTGCCCTCATATATACACAGCACTAGACTTCAGGTCAAATGACTTGGATTTGCACCCCAGCTTGAGCACTTAACAAACTACATGATACTGAGCACATCAACTAACCTTCCTGAACTAAATTATTCTTTTACATAAAATTAGAATAAACACTGCTTTACAGTGATAATATGATAAATGAGACAAAGTTTATAAAAATGTGTCATAAGCTAAAACTATGCAAACATAAGGAACTATTATTTATTGAAATAATTTTAATTAATTTACATCTCTGTGTAGAAGGAAGATAGGAGAACTAGACCTGTTAGAATTTTGTACATATTGACATCATTACATAGGAGTCAAGCAGGATCTCCCAGGAGTTTTGTGAGAATAAATAATACACTTAAAGTACCTGGTACAGTGCCTAGACATAGAAAATATTCAATAAATAACTTCCAATAATACAGTAGAGGGCTTCAGAAAGCCTCTCTGAAAGTATCTGTCACACAGCCTGAAATTCTGCCAAGGAGACTCGGATCCTTTGGCTCAGCATCCTCTTCTAAGAGAAAAAGTGATATTCAACTTGAAAATGTACATACATCATCTGGAAAGCATATTAAAATACAGATTGCTGTGACATCCCCCCAAATTCTGATTTATTCTAGTGTTGGACCAAGAATCTGCATTTCTAACAAACTCCCAGAGACTGCTGCTCGTTGCAGGACAACACTTCGAGCAGCACTTCTTTAGTATACCTTAGTATCCGTGGGTTCACTAGGTGGGAATTTTTCTGGAGTTTCTCACTAAAGATACTGAAAGTTTTGCTACATAATAAAAGGGACTGAAGGAACAAGACAAACCATAGAAAAGTGGGTGGAGCATTTAAAAAACACTGTCAACAGCCATCATGGCTGCACGTGGGACACCTCAGGGAGCACAGCGCTGTGTCTGAGAGTAAAAAGAAATGAAAGAACTCCACAAGAACCGTCTGACTCCAACAGAAAGAGCAGCATAAGAATAATGGGTATACCAGAAGGAGAAGAGAGGAAGAAGAGCACAGAAGAATCTATTCAAACAGACAGTCAATGAGAACTTCCCAAACCTACGGAAAGAGCTGGCTTCTCGAATCCAGGAAGCAAAAAGAACACCTAATTACTCAATCCTAACAGGTCTTCGCCAAGGCATATTATATTAAAACTGTCAAAAATAGATGACAAAGAAAGAATTGTCAATGCAGCTAGGGAAATGAAGATGGTAACCTATAAAGGAAACTCCATCGGATTATCATCAAATTTTTCAGCAGAAACTCTACAAGCAAGAAGGGAGTGGAATCAAATATTCAAACTATTGAAAGAGTGAAATTACCAGCCAAAAATAATACATCTTTCAAAGTTAGCCTTTAGATATAGGAGATGAATAAAGACCTTTCCAGACATACAGAAGCTGAGGGAATTTTCCACCACAAGGCCTACAATACAGGAAATACTGAAGGAGGCTACTCAACCTAAAACAAAAAGAAAAAAGAATACTGAACTATGAGCAAAATAGTTCAGAAAACAGAAGCAGGAAATGGCAACCCCTACACAGAATAGAGTACTATATACTTAAACATAAAATAAAGGGTAAATATATAAAAACATTAAAAAGAAAAAGAGAAGAAGACAATTTACAACTGTAACTCAGAAATCAACTACTGCATAAATAGGAACAATTTGTGACAACAGAAACATAAAAGGGGAGGGTGCAAGGATCTGGATTTGCTAATGGGAATGGAGAAGATGCATGCTGAAGACAAAGGATGTATGTATGAAACTTTTTTTCACATAAACTTATGGTAACCACACACAAAAAATTCAGAACTGAGACACATGACTTTAAAAAAGAGGAAACCAGAAAAGAATCATAGAATGCCACCAAACTAAAACAGCAGACAGAGACACAAGGGCAAAGAAACAATGAAGACACCGAACTCCCAGGAAACAAAAGATAAAATAGCTATAGGAAATCCTCAGACATCAATTATCACCCAGATGTAAACAGACTGAACTCACCAATAAAAAGGCACAAAGGAGCACATTGATCAAAAAACAAAACTCAGCCACATGCTGCGTCAGGAGACAAATCTCAGCTACAAGGACAAAGATAGACTCAGAGGGAAAGGGCAGAAAACGATACATCCAGCAAATAACATTCAGAGAAAAGCGGGTATAGCCACTTACATCTAACAAAACAGACTGTAGGATAAAAAAAGTAACAAGAGACAAAGATGAACATGTCATAATGATAAAATAGACAAGAGAACAGGAAGACATAACTCTGATCAATACATGTGCTCCCAACCAGAAAAAGTCAAGAACCACATGACTTCACTCACATGTGGGATATAAAACTGAAAGCAACAAAGGAACAAGACAAACAAAGAAAAAACCTCATAGACACAGACAAGTTTAGTGGTTACCAGTGAAGGGGGGAAGGAGAAAAGGGCCCAAGGGTCAAACACATGGTGACGGAAGGTGATCTGACTTTGGGTGGTGAGCACAGCATGCAACAGACGGATGATGTATTATAGAACTGTACACTTGCAACCTGTATCATTTTATTAGCCAATGTCACCCTAACTAATTTAATTTAAAAACATGGGGGAAAGGGCAGCCAAAGAAGACAGATTACCGAAGTGAGATCACATGAAAACATGCCAAAATGAGGAGAAACGATTAAAAGGAGAAGGTCAGAGACTGCTGTTATGGACTGAATATTTGTATCCGCCCCCCCTAAAAAAAGGAAACACACAAATTCATATGTTGAAGCCCTAACTCCTAGTGTGGCTACATTTGGAGACAGGGCCACTTAGGGTTAAATGAGGTCATAAGGGTGAGGCCCTGAGCCAACAGCATTAGTGCCCTTATTAGAGAGCCCCCCAAAAGCCTGCTCCTCCCCCTCCCCCCACCCCACGCACACACACCAAGGAGAGGCCATGTGAGCACACACGGAGAAGGTGGCCGGCCATGTGCAAACCAAGTGGAGAGCTCACACCAGACACCAGCCCTGCTGGTACCTTGAACTTGGACTTCCAATCTCCAGAACTGGGAGAAACAAATTTCTGTTGTACACGTCTGGGGCAGTTTGCTACAGCAGCTATAACAGGCTAACGTAACTGCTGAAGACTTCTTTACCCCTGGCTGATCACAATTAAAAAGTTTTCTTCTTAAATACAACTTTCTCTTACTTTATTTTCACTTACACTAATATCAAGGGAAATACAAAACAATACGGCTTTTTCCACACTTTTACTCTCATTAGTCTCACTGTTTGTCAATCTACTAAACAATATCTAACTAGAGAAGACTATATTATTTAAAAAATTACTGAAAACCCAAAGCAAATTAAATTTCTTACTTGTTCCTTTCCAAGTGAATAACACGTTCTTTTCCTTCCGCTTGAATGACATACGATACCTAAATGCACAAAGAAAAAGACAATCAAACACCACTTTATAAGTTACTTTTCAACAACAGGTATTTACAGGACATGGAAATTCCATCCTCAACTAAAATACTTTAGTACTGACTGAAAGTGTTTTACGAAAGAACCTTACATCTGCCTTTACATAACACAAATACATGCTGGCCATCCCTGCCTTCCTTTAATAACCTCTGTGGTAAACCACCAGCATGTTTATCTAAACTCTTCTTAAATTCATTTCCAATTGAGCTATAACTTCAGAGATTATTTTTATTAAGTCCACCCTATAGTACAAAGTAGTTCTTCCTTTTGTTTAAGTTGCTTTTGAGTAAACATTCCCAGGTATATGCATGTAACACACTACTATATTCTGGTATCTGTGAAGATACAGTATCAGTATTCTAACTATCACAGACTAAGACAGAGGTTACTTACTTATTATTAAAACAAGACCACTGTAATGATCATCAGTCAGTACGAGTTACCAAGTTATGCAATCAGCATCCTACCCTGGTCCTAGAGTTTTATTTAACTATTTCATTCCATTAAGTTTCAAGTTGACCATTTTGTCTTAAAAAAAAAAAAGATATCAGGATCAATATGTTACTTTTACTAGAATAATAAACATCAGTGCCATCCATATGGTGCTGTACTAATAATCACTGGCCAACATTATTCACTGAGCCAATCAGTACTGAAAATAACACCCTTGTGTTATTTAAAAAAAAAGAAAAGAAAAACTTAAATATACACATTATTTCTCAAGAGATAACCTACCTGTTTTGAATAGGGCCTACGGGCTTCTCTTCGTTCTCTAGTTAATCTCCAAGGAGTTATAATTTCATAAGAAGAGAGATGTGAGGTCTGTTGAAAACCTACAGAAAAAGAAGGAACAAACAGTATATAACCAGTGAACTGGAGAAACAACATGGTACCAAAATATAATAGAAATCAAAAGCTGAATGTTCCAATCAGAAAAAAAGCACCTGACATTCCCATATTAAAATATATATACAGTTGTACATGAAAATACCAATACATGGGAGTTCCCTGGTGGTGTAGTGGCTTAAGGCTTTGGCGCTGGTGCTGTCAGCGCTGTGGCCTGGGTTCGATTCCCAGCCAGGGAACTACCCACATACCAAAAAGAAAAAAAAAAAAAAAAAAAAAAAAAAAAAAAAAAAACAAAAGGGGGGGGGGGGGGGGGGGGGGGGGGGGGGGGGGGCGGTATTTCCTAAAAAAAGGATGTCAGTCTTTATCCAAACAATATATACACAGCAATCATTTTCAAACAATTTTTAGCTATAAACCCTAACCATTTTTTAAAAGAAATCTTAAGGTATAAACCCACACCGCATGCACACACACACACACACACTCTCTCTCTCTCTCTCTCTCTCTCTCTGCTTTAGAGGGGAAATGGGTGGGTGAGAGGCACCTGGAGCCTAGCTACATTCACTCGTCTCCCATTTCCCACCCTCATCCAACATGAATTACATCCCAAGATAATTAGGATACTTATGAAATGGACTAGAACAACAAGGAGAAAAGTTACTTGTAACGCATGATGAATCAGCTCTCATAAAATATGCACCCAACAATGTAGCAATTACCCCAAATGAAATTACTGCATTAATCTGTCCTAAACACGTACACTTGAGATAAAACTTAACAGTGAAGAACTCAAAACAATCATGCAGACTTACTCCCAATGCCCATCCTATTCAGTTTACCACACAGTAGAATCATATATAAGTGGGGCTTGGGTTGTAAAGTCATCGCTTGAGCAAGAATTGAGTATAATCAAAATTGGTCACACAAATCCCTTAGGAAGACATCCCACGTTGAAGTCCAGTACATAGTCTTTCAATATGCCCAACACGATCTCTTCTTCTTGCAGTATCATTGCCGATAGCATTTCAGTTTCTTCAGTGACTTGATGAAGTAGTGGTCACCATCTAAGGACCACGGACAAAAACTCCTTATCTCTCTATATCAAAAACCACATCAGTACACAGACGCTTAAGACTGGCATACACACATGGAAAGGCTGTCCCCCACTGAGTGGATCAATGTAGGAAATAAATTCATTAAAGAAATTCCTTTATCAAATAAATGCTACGAAAAGGAACAGGGGACTTTCGTAAATCAAAAGACCCTTAAAAACGTATGAATCTGTTTAGATCCTAATTCACATTTTATCATGGTAAAAAAAATTCTGAGATAATCAGGGAAGTTTGAACACTGTACAGATATTTCGTGGTCTTGAGAAATTACTGTTCATTTTTTAGTATAATAAGCATATTGTGGGTAAGATTTTCCTTTAAAGTCTTTATGTCTTGGAGATTGATTCTGATTATTCAAGGACAAAATAATATGATGTCTAGAATTTGCATCAAAATCACCCAGAGTGTGTTTGAGGGAGGAGATACCTATGAAATTATATTAAAACCGTAACAGGTACACAGGAGTTCATTACTCTGTGTTCTACTGTTGTGTATGTTTCATATTTTCTATAATAATTATTTTTAAGTAGTCACTTATAGGAAGTGGGATGAGGAAGGGACTTTTACTTTGCAGTTTATAAAACTATTACAGTGTTTATGAAACATTCTATCACATCATATATAGGAAACTTTAAAACGTGTCATAAATAAACAAGCAAATATCATAAGTAAATGTACCACACTTGTTGAAAGTACTGACCACAATGGTACAGAACCACAGAATAATGAGATAAGGACTTGGACTTTATTTCCTGTAGTCCTGTCTGTCTGTTTTGTTTGAATGTGTTTTTGTAATGAGTACGTATTTTGTAACCCCTGTGTTACCTTTGAAATTAAAAGTAGGAAGAAAGGAGTGTTTCTTGAATAAAAACCACAAGCTATTTAAAGTACTGATTTATTTAGCAACTCTCACCAGCTCCTTCCTTTCCGTCAGCCTTATTAACCTCACATCTAGAAGGCTGTAGCCTCTCCCCTGGTCTCCCTCCTCCCACATCACCCTGCTTTGGAGCCAGTCTACACATTCATTCACTCGTTAATTGCCCCATGCCCCTCAGACTTCTCAAAATACAGGTTAAAATGAAGTATTTACATCTAACTTTCCCCAAGATAACACTGTACACATAAAAAATGTCTGTAACTTTATCTAACTTGGGATTTTAAAAGGTACAGTATAAACAGGAAAACATAAATTGTATCATATGTAATACAATCACATCATACTAACAGTTTTCAAACTCTTCACCCATCAATCCCTGTGTCTTTATAAGACAGCATGTTCTATTATCTAAATGTGTCTTCACATTACATAAAAACACCAGAAATGGACTCCAAGGCTCACAAAAGCGAGCACGGCTGATCTAAGGCTTATTTATGAGATACTATAAAATATTCAGATATTTGGAACCATGTCAAAAGAAATCCTTAATAGATGCAGGCTACACAACCAAGGAACAAGGCAGACAAAGAAACAAAAACTCATAGATACAGATAACAGTTTAGTGGGTACCAGGGGGTAAGCGGGGAGGTGGACTACAGAGGAGGGAGGGGGTGAAATACATGGGATGGAAGAATTGACTCGGGTGGTGAGCACACAACGCAGCACACAGACAATGTGTTGTTGAATTGTACACCTGGAACCTATGTCATTTTACTAACCAATGTCACCCTGATCAATTTAAGTAAAAAAAAAAATTTAGGCTTCAAATTACTGTGTAGAAACATGCTTAATCCCAAATTAACTGAGGTACAGGACTATTTCTTCACCCAGAATAAATCTCTCAAAGACCCTCAGCTTCTCCAATTCCTAAAATACAAGTTTCAATATTATCCTTAATAATTTCATTTTGGATCATGGTAATCTGTTCAACTACTACGACAGTCACTCTAGAAGTGGTGGCAGGACTTAGGTAGCAAGAATAAAATGCTTTCTGTGGTAACAGATTACAAGTTCTGTGTGGTAAAAAGTAAATCATCCTGTACATTTTATGCCTCTTCCTCTAACTCTATAATTATTTCACAAGGAATTTTTTTAATTAAATTATTACAGGCAAGGAAACATATGCCATAGACTCCGACAAATGGTACACTAGAAGCTAAACAATATGCATCTAAACAGAAATTTTCCATCACAACTCAGAAAGCAAACATCACAGAGGAAAAACTAAGGCCTCAGCAAAGAGGCCCACAAACGAACACACAGGTACTTCAAGAGCTGCCACTTTAAAACAGGTTAAGTGACCTTACAAGGTCACAAGCTAGTTTCAGACCAGTGAGAGTGTTTGCTGAGACTGTGGCCCTTTTATCCAGATTGTCAGCAAAGAGTAACAGTTCAATACAGGAATGAAAGATGCAGCGTTCTATCCCTCCCTCCCGCTCTAAAGCACAAGGCTTGGGGGTTTCTGCGGGGGCGGGAGGGGGCACCATTAAATATTTATTTTTAAAAGGCTTTCAGAATTATAGCACCCAAAAATAACTTCCGTATTTAAGAGCTATTATTCGGATATTGATATCTTGGTTTTAAAATCCAGGGATGCACTTTCTGAGTGTCATAAGGAGCTCCAAAACATAAGCAATGTACAGATTTGGGTTATATCATTCAAAACTAATATACATTAGTTGTACAAAAATCCTCCACCTATATTTTTTTCAAAACTTCTAATGTCAAGTTCTGTTTTTTTGTTGTTGTTTTCTTTCCTGTTCATACCTGGCTTAGATTGTTCAATTCCCTTGTTTGTTTTTTTAACACCAATACTAGCACCTTCTCATAAGAAGCAAAGTAACATGTTTCCCATGTTACTGTAAGGGAACTACATTAACATTATTTCTATAAAGCTTCAACTTCAGCCCTTTTGACATTTTGAGCCAGAAAATTTTTCCCCTGTGGTGGAGGCTGTCCCATGCAATGTAAGATAGATATTAAGTAGCATGCCCTGACCCATACCCAGTTAATGTCAGAAGCACCACCACTGTGACAACTAAAGATATCCCCCAGATGCCTTCTAGGGGCAAAATTACCCGCAGCTGAAAACCACCGGTACAAAGATGTAGTTTCTAACAAAAATAAAACTCCTAAAACAACCGATCCACGGGAGAATACCAACTGTTACATTAGAATGTGGCAGAATAAACACACCGTCAAAAAATCACACTACTAGAAAACATGGACTGGACATAAAAATAAGAGTTGAAAATTAAAGTGTTGTAAATTCAGCAAAAGAGAGGGGAAAGGTGTTAGTTTCACTGTGTTTCAGAGGAAGTCTAAGAGGAAGGAAGTTCTGTAATCATAGCTGTAGTGGAGGGACATAAAAGAATATTCCACCTGATTGCAAAGCAAACAAATGTGAACTCCCAGCCATGGCCTTTTCTTTCCTTCCTGCCTATTAGGTAAACAAATGGCCACCTTTAAATACTTTCACTGTAGAAAATAAACCTGGGTTCCACATATAGGATGAATAAGATAATTCTGTTGTACAAATTAATTCTTGGAGAAAATCTGTTGTAGTTAGATCCATAAAGAACTGTTATTCTGAGCCACGTATTTCCATTCCATTCACCAGGTCAATCCCAAATAAATATATATCAATGACTATCTTCAGACATAATTATCATTTCCATAGCTATGTCCTATATTCTTACATTTTTGAGTGTTAGAATTCTTTTGGCATTTACATATCTTTATATTTAAAAAGAAACAGGGATGTTGTGATTGTTTAAGTGTCCTGTTTGGAAAAATGCCAACCACTGATGAGATTTAATGCCCTAAAGAATTTAAGTTCTTCTCGCAGGGAATTTAAGTTTCTTGAGACAAAGGACAGTATCTTCCTCGCTGTGTGTTTCCTGCACTGGTCCAGTCAGTATTCAATACATTTGTGTTGAGTAAATGACCTCTTCCTATCCTTACTGCTATACATACATAGACCTCATGACTGTAACAATCGATCTTCCCCACTGTCACTTTAATACAACGTTGCTTCCTTGTATTGCTGGCTCTGCACACAGACGGGCTCAATCACTCCTCTTTGGCACACAGGATCAGAGCTCTATTCACAGCAGGATTCTGATGTGTCACTAAAAACTTATCAGGCGGTGGCTTTCCAGGGGTCCACTCACAGGAGGTTGTAACCAGTGACTAAAGGGGATGAAAGGGGGCCAGGGAGGAGCACATCCTCTAAAATGAGTTAACTATGAAACATCTCATTTCAAAACAATGTGTCAGAGGGAAAAAGGCATTTCCCACATATGAATGGGTTTTGTTTTACAGCATAACAAACGTTTGGCAGTGCCATCATTTTTACTTATAAGATGAATTACTCTTAACTCTTACACTAAGATAAACATAAGCAAATACAAAAACAACTGCAAATTTAAAAACTGACCAAATCAAATGAACTTCTCAAGTTCTCCAAGATGTGATTTAAACAGTATCTTACACAGCATCACTCTGGAAAAATAGATGACTCAAATAACATTATCACAAAGTGAAAAATTAACTACAATAATCTCTCGATATACAAATAAGATTATACAATTCGAAGTGCAATCCAACTTCAGTTGGGTCTGTGTTGGACCTACTCAAAGGGAGCTGAGGAGGGGATAGTTACTGAGGTACCGAAGAACCTAGGGTTACTTTTGAGGCGTCAGTTCCACAGCACTGACTCAAAGGATGGCATCACCCCAAGACTGCCATATCCTAGGTACCCGGGGAAACAGGAATTATCCTGAGGCCATCTGTCATAATTTGGGTTTGCGGCTATTCAAAAAAAAAAAAAGCCTCCAGGTAGTTACAGCTTGCATCCTTAGAGGGATTCTATAATAAACCAGTATTTTTAACAAAACACAAATATGATAGACTCCCTGTTAACCAGAACTCAAGCAAATGGCAAAAGACAAAAAAGAAAAAAGAAGATTGCATTTATCCAGCATCTGCCAATCCCAGGGCGGTGAAATGAGAGTCTACTGCATAAAGGCACCTGATCCTTTGGTAAGGTAAGGTTCCAAGGGCTTTTTGAAAACTGTGTGGGAACCCAGCAACCTGTTTTTTACATATTTTCATTATAAATGTTTTTTATTTTACTGAAAAGTCTGAAAACCAAACTGTCTTTAAATTTAAAAGACTAACATTTTCCTATACAGTAGAAACATAAACATCAAATTCAAGTAATTTGCTGGTACTGAAAAACAAAATTAGTATGGACCTCAGTTCTCACTGCATAGTTCATTTTACAGTGACTCACTATGAATAATTACACTTCAAAACTCACTTCCTTTAGCATGCTAGTCGTTTCATTTTTTTTTAATTCTAAATCTGTGTATCATACTTACTACCTTAAAAGAGAAAAAAGAGTTTTCATATTTTTGTACCTAATTCCCTGTTATTTTTCACAATGATACAAAGTTACCTTTGTTAGTCCCAGTTGTTTCTTTTTCTTTCTTTTTAAGTTTACTGTGTCAACTGTTTGGAATTTACACTGCATTACCTCATTGACACAGCGTTATAAATGGTAGTAAAAATCCTTCCAAAACCTATCTAACTCCTATATAACTGATGTGTGGATGGTACTTACTGAGTCCTCCTATTCCTCTTCCTTTAGTAGAAAAGGTTTCAGTGCATGTTTTAAAACATCCTTCCTGTATCGCAAAAATTTAGTCAGCTGATTTTGGAAGAACATTCCAGAAAGGAAACATGAGTTGACTCATTTGCACACGATTACAAAAGCCACCACCATGTTTCTCCCACGCTCGAGCCTGTCCTTCCTATTCTGTCATCTAGTATACTGCCAGTTATCTTAATCGCAAACATGGTTCTGTCACACCCCTACTTAAAAACCTTCTTGACCAAAGAACTTTATCTTACAGGGTAAATTCCAAAGCCCTGAGGCATGGCATAGAAGACTCTCCCAAACTAGTACCAACACACCTTTACTTTTTTCTTGCCACCTTTTCATATACTGCCTGAAGACATTCTCATCATTCCCTAATAAGTTATGTTCTTTTGAAAAACTCTTTTTTCTGCTCAGAATGTACTCCTATCCCTTTACTTGAATATTCACCAACACAAATCAGTTCAAATATCATTTTGTCTATGAAACCTTCCCCAACATCCCTCTGATACACTTAGCAAATTTAGTCACCCTTTGCCCCTCAAGAATTGTGCATGGTGTTTACAGGAGATGGATATATGTTGACTATATTTTGAAAGCATCCACATGCTTAAGTCAGGGAGGGACTGGCTATAAACTGTTAAGGCCACAGTTAAAAACCATAAGGATATCCCATACCTCAATATGAGTATGTAGTAATCAAGCCATACATTAACATTAAAAATAGTCTTATTTATATACTAAAAGTCCAGATGTATAATCTACTTCACCGTAAATATTGGTAAATGTTAACCATTGAGAGTACCATAACAAAGAGTCTTAACAAGAAAAAATTTGGTAGCTTCCCACTTAATAAAGTTTTGCTATTTAGAGCTTCAAAATTCCTGCAAAGGGGCAAATTTACTTAATTTAAAAAAGAATAAACCAAAGATAACAAAAAATGTAATTAGTTTTCTGAAGGTCAGCAGCTCTGCATTGAAATCTTCCATCATCACCTCTGAACAACTCTCGAAGCAATAATTTAATTATTTTATTTCAAAATTCTCCATTGTACTCTATAACTGATAAAGGAAATACAGTCATGCAAACAATAATTAATACCAGAGCCAAAATGAAAAAAAGAAGTTTTGTCCCAAAAAAAGCTACAGTGTTGGCGATTTGTTTCCACTATGTGTGGGCATCTCTAATATAAGTACCTTACATATTCAAGGGAACTTTTACAGTTTAAACGCGGTTCTAAGTAAATGATTTAATTCTTACGCTAATCTTGTGACTTAAGCACAGCAGAGATTTGTCCAGATTTAAAGACATTACAAACCCAGTAAAAACGCAGATAGAACACTGGCCAAAGAAATGTAGCACTTCGTTTCCAAAAAGTATTCTTACTACAACCAAATGGTCCAAGAAAAATGAACAGCCCCCCCCACCCCTTTATTCCATCATTAAATTTAGTTCTGCGGACCTACAGTGACTCCGCTAATAAAATAAAAGTCAAAATTTCAAATTATGATAACCTGAACCAAAAGTTCCATCTCCTGGTCTATCTCCAAGTGACATTAACTTTACAAGCAACATCAAACTCCATTTCTCAAAACAGTTTAAACATGAACACACCCTCGGCGCGCGCCCAGCCTCCAAAGCTCTCAGCAGACTCCCCGAGGTCAGGGTCGGATCCAGACTAGTCGGGGGAGAGTCTAGGGGACCCAGCTTTGCGCGAGATGGGGGTGGGGCGCACCGCAAAAGGCTCTGCCAAGCAGTAGACGGAGGAATAGGAACCAGACGGAAGAACAGTGCCAAGCAGGGCTGGGGGCGCCAGACGCTGAACCTCTCGGGTCTGAGCACCGTCCACACACAGCTGGAGCGGCTCCGCCCCCCGACCCGAGCCCAGTCCCCAGGCCAGGCCCCTCCACTCCCAGGCACCTCGGGGGACCTCTGGGCGTCCCAGCCCTAGGAAATGGCAATCCCAAAGGTCCCTGGGGGCGGACACCCACCTGGCCGAGCCCCACCGAGGACTGGGCCCACCAAGCCAAACAACAGCAGCCACTGGAAGCGGCGGGTCCCCAAGGGCGGGCTCGCGCGGGATCCCATCTCGGCAGATTCCGCAGGTTCCACTCAACATTCGGTCGCCTCTGCCTCCGCCGGATCCATCATTTCCCAACCCTGCCGGGGCCCCAGAGCTGGCAGGGATGCGCGCTCCCGGGGACGAACACGCGCTCGGCACTGACGCAACTCGGCCCTTGTCCGAGCTCGTTCCCGACATCGAGCTCGCTACCGCTGACGTAGGGAAAAAATCTAGTCCCCAGCGAGAGAGTGGAATTGCGATCCGACAGCTAAAACCCGCGCTAGTCCGCGCCCCTTTCTGCTCCCAGGCCCGCCCACTTTGAGGGTCGAAGGAACCGATTGGACGAAGGCCTCGGAGCCAAAGAAGGAGGAGCGTGAGACCCAGAAGAGGAATTGAGAAGGAGCCGCGAAGCGCAGCCCCGCCCCCCGGCGCAGCCTTTTCGGATTGGTTGTCTGGGGTTGGACGGAGCGCTAAGCTGCGTGCTCATTGGCTGTTTGGCGGAGAGGAGCGAGACTACGGGCCTCACCAGGCAGGGCTTGGGGCTCCGGTACCCGCAGGGCGTTTTAGGGTTGAGGAGGCCGGGTCTCCGCCACTGGGCCCGGGAAGATGGTGCTGGGTGGTTGCCCGGTGAGTTACTTACTTCTGTGCGGCCAGGCGGCTTTGCTGCTGGGGAATCTACTTCTGCTGCATTGTGTCTCTCGGAGTCACTCGTACAACGCTACCGCGGAGCCCGAGCTCACATCCGCTGGCGCCGCCCACCCGGAGGTCTCCGCCGGCGCTCCGAGCTGGGAATATGGCGACCCCGACTCTCCGGTCATCCTTTGCTCTTACCTGTAAGCTACCCAGTCAGTGATCTAGGCAGGTGGCGATGGCGATGGGACTGGGAATGTGTGGGTGTTGTACTAGGGGAGGAGGAGAGAGAGGGGGGCTGCTTTTGTTTTTTCCCGGATCCTGTCCACCTGAGGACCTGATAGTCAACACGCGGGAGCTATAATAATATGACAGGTTTCTCACCCCTGCAGGGGAGAACCTTGTGTGTCGGTGGCAGGTCCTTTGGGATGACTAGGGAGGAGTGACATCATATAGCCTCCGGAAGAAGGGTACGAGGTTGTGCTTTCTCTGTCCTGTTCCCTTTAACCCAAGGAGACTCCATCATACGTACTGGTACTGCGTGAGGCACAACTTAAGTCAGTTACTTGTCCCTGCCTACAAGGCACTTCCTAAAAACAAAAAAAGGCAGTATCCTCACCGTTGCAGAACAAAGTCATTTTTTAATATCCCTTTTTGTTCAAATGAGAAAAAGCCTTTGGGAAATGCAAAGAGAACCGGGAATCCTTTGGCTTCAATATTGCCCCCATAGCCTTGTTGTTGGCCTAAGGAAGAGAGTAAGGCGTGGAATCTGTGTAGAAATAGGACCAGAAACACCCACCTGCACCAGTAAAAGAGTCATTTGGATAGCTATCTATTTGAGTCAAAATATTAACCTTTTCACTTATGTGAATTGACTTAAAGGGTTGGTTTGGTTGTTTTTTTTTCCAAAATTGTCAAAAAGCCACAAAAAATAAAAACTTGATATTTCGACTGTTTTATGCATTAAATATTAACATTTTGAGCTGCTTTATATATATAACATTTTTATTTCAAATTTTTGTTATATGGTAATAAATTTACCATTATATTGAAATTTAGCAAAAAATACTCAGAACATACTAAGTGGCATCAATTAGATTTAAGTATAGATGAATTAGCATCTAATGGCTTTGATGACATAAAAAAATTATTACAAAATGTTACACAGTATGGCATAGAAAACATCTTTGTTGTTGATAGTGCAAGCCACTGGAAAACATTAAAACATCTTGTAAATGGAGAAAAGTCCTTGAAAGAGTTCACACTGAATAACAATTTTAATTATAGTTGTTTATATTTTTAAGTAAATACAGTTAAGGTGGTACATTTTATTAAAATAAATGATTACATTAAAGTATAAAACTTTCCTATTGTTACTCATTCTTAAAAAACACAAAATAACAGAAAAACGTACATCTGCTTTCCTAAACTTCCTAAACTACCCTCCTGGGGTAACCTTGAATGCTGCAGTCAGCAGATGGAAATATTCATTCCAGTACATCCAAACATCGCAGCAAAAGGGTTCAATCACAGAAAACTTGAAAGTATGTCTCTTGCCTGTTTTGATTATATACATGTAAACAGCCATTTGCAAAGACCATATGATGATCATGATCTTACTGTTGATTTATAGACCTGATGAATTCATAGAATGTGAAGACCCAGTGGATCATGTTGGAAATGCAACTGCATCCCAAGAACTTGGTTATGGCTGTCTCAAGGTGGGTTCTGGTTTTGTTTTAGAGGCAAACTTTTCCAGAACAGAAAAGTATATGAGTTATAAAGTTACCTTTTTGTAGAAATCATCATTAGAGGGACTGTTAACTAGAAATTTCCAGCATGGCCAGAGTCAGTGGCTAAACAAGACATTTAGTTTCCTCAGGAAGAAGCAGTGTCTGTGCCAACCTGTCCAGGTGCAAAGACCAACCTGTCTTTGGTTCCTTTGGCCACTGAGGTTGACAGATTGGAAGCTAAAAATATCACTCCTAATTATCCTTCAAGCCATGCTACTCTCCTGAAAGAGCGAAAGAAAGGCTTATGCACTTTCAAGAACTGATGGTGACTTGAGCAGTATCTCTGTTACACATGCATTTGGGGCAGAGAGCCTCTTGCCAGAGTGACCTTTCTTTTCACCAGGCAAGCGGTTTCTACTGTGTCTTTAGGAAACAGGGTCTATCAGTGTATGTTTTTGTAGGATGTCATAGCGTTCAGGGAGAAGCTTTTAGCAACAGTGGCCTCTCGGAATGGAGAGAAGCCGTTCACTTCCCTTAATAATAGCCCTAAAGCTGGGTGCACGCTTCCTAGTCGGACTCCAAAAACCCAGTGAAATTCATGAACATTCTCCCACTGTGGACTCACCATTATGTTATGTTATGCTGCATAATGCAAGTCAAGACATAGATGTAACAGAATTAGGGAAAAACATTCTTTGTAGTAAGTCAGACAGGGAAATAAACCCAAAAGTAATACAACCCAAACTGCAACTCTTACCGCAGTCACGTATAAAGAAATCTTCTCCGTACAGTCAGATTTTGTTCTATTGATAAAAGTTTGAGTTAGCATTGTATTCAGATCACTTACTCTTGCCCATTTTAATTAAAAACTGGATTGATTCTGTCAAGGAACTCAAACCATCACTACCCCCAGAAACCCTAGAGGATTGGCAGTACTCAGGCACCTGAGCCCCTGGAGGAGGGCCGAGGAGTAAGCACCCTTCCTTCCCACTCCCTTCCCTTTGAGAAATGCTCCAACTGAAGCAGTAGTGAAGCCCTTAATTAGGTGCCCATAGAGAATGTCAGCTGTGCCTTCTTTTCTAGAATTCAGCTACACAGGATCCGGTTCTGAAATTTGTTGCTGGAATTTCAACATACTGTCTAAATGTACTATAGATATTTGATAATCATACATTCACAACCTAAATAAGGTCCTGAGTCAATTGATATTCTGACTTCTCATTATGTTCATATATAATACAGTATATAAGGTAGACCTCTAATACACATCGGCTTTTTAAATACCCATCCCCAAATGCTCTCTAGTGCGCTCTTTGTCCTGTAAATATGGGATAATGAAAGCATTGTGTTCATCTGTCCTAAATGGTATTTAATGACACTGATTGTAAACCTTTTTACTATATTATTAAAGAAGCCAGTCATAAAGAAATTTTTTTAAAAAAAAGAGGAATTTATTTAAAATGATGTACATTTAGGATGGACTAATTTAAAGTCACTCCCAAGTATGTCATTAAGTTTCTTGTTCTTCAGCACAGCTTTATCCCAGCTTTGTTGGAATCATTACTACCCTGAGCCAGCTTTTCTTCATTGATGTAAGGATAGATTTTGTGTTACTGGCGTTGGTGAGTTTTTTGGTTTGTTTTGTTTTGGTTGTCAATCCACAGTTCGGTGGTCAGGCCTACAGTGATGTGGAGCACACATCAGTCCAGTGCCGGGCCCTAGATGGAATCGAGTGTGCCAGTCCTAGGACCTTTCTCCGAGAGAATAAACCTTGCATAAAGTAAGTGTGACTTTGAATTGGGGCAGTAGGTACTTGGACAGAGGAAGAGCTGGTGTCCTTGTCATTCCTTGATGTGACTTTTTCTTTTACCTCAAGTGTTCAAAGGACAACCTGATTACTACTGTGCATGATGTGTGGACAGGGTTAATGCAGTTGTAATAGAGAGGACACTGGACTTGAGACCAGATGTCGTGAGTTCTAAATGTCTCTTCCACCAACCAGCTAAGTACCCGTGGGTACCCAGAGTCTCTGTTCCCTCATCTCCAAAATGAAGGGGTTGGACCCAATGATCTAGCTCCAAAATTCCTATGAGAGGCACAAATCTTGTGAAAATACCTTTAGTATTCTGGGAATAAAGGTTTTGTTATGAAAAGTATGGGCCTCTCCCTGAAGATTAGTTCATCTTTAAAAATTAGGGTTATTTCTATAAATTGTATATGAAAGCACAGAATTTTCTTTCACCATTTGCTAATGGAGAGTCTATGACTACGTTGTTGATGATAGTAGAGTAATTGCAATTGAGTGTCATCACAATATGTGAGACAGAAATCTTTAAGCAGCAGGAAAGGTATGTGAAGATCAGCGTTCATTGAACCTATTTCCCGTTGGACCCAAGAATACTCACTGGTGGCACTTGCGGCTGCAGCGTTTACCCCGAGATAACTCACAGATTACAGTCCTAACCTCACCCCCAAAGTGCTGTGCTATAAAATTTACCACACGAAAAAAAAATTCTTAAATATTAATCATCATATACAGTTCTGTTACATTAGGATTAGAGACAAGCTCTGTTTAGAAATAACTGCAAGAACAGCTTTTTATTTTACTTTCACGTTGAAAACCAGCCAGATTTGTTTCAGCTTCAAAGAGCGTGTTTATGTAAAATGGAATGAATGCAACAGCAAGCTGCCCTTTTTTTTTTAAATGGGAAATGAGTTAAAGAAAGACAACCCTTTGTCAGGAAAAGTGCATTCGGAACTACAGCCTCAAGAAAGTGGGGCATGGGGGCCCACACACCACTCCCACCACGATGCCTGTTGTGCTAATGGTGTGCTTGATCATGTCTTGGCCAGTCCAACTCAGTATTTGTTCCTACAGGTCCTCCACATCTTAGCAAGTATGCTTTGGAGACTTTCGCCCAACTAGGGATCTTCTGTGGGGAAGGGGGAAGGGGGTAAGAGGTCACAGAGAGACTGGCTGTACCATCTTTTCACCTAACATTAAATTTATTAATCATTGGGTATTTTAATTTTCACGTGGTAATGCCCTGCCTTGTTGTTCCTTCTGTCTAGGTATACCGGACACTACTTCATCACCACCTTACTCTACTCTTTCTTCCTGGGATGTTTCGGAGTGGATCGTTTCTGTCTGGGACATACTGGCACAGCAGTGGGGAAGCTGCTGACACTTGGAGGACTTGGGATCTGGTGGTTTGTTGACCTGATACTGCTTATTACGGGAGGGCTGATGCCAAGTGACGGCAGCAATTGGTGCACTGTTTACTAAAAGGAGCTGCTGGTATGGCCCAGAGACGCAAATCTTCTGCAGTCATCTCCACAGACTCAGAACGTTTCCTTGCTGTCAGAGGTGACATTACTTTCCCTCTTTGGAGGAAGCGGGTTTGGTTATGAAGGTTTCTTTGGACTGTGGATTTTCAACCCAAATGTTACCTTGCAGACCAGAAATGACAAACTGTTGTATGAACCAAGTTTGTACCATTCCTTGTGTACAAAAGATAAAGGCTAGCGACTAACTTATAAGCAGCAGAAGGGATTTCATACTCTGTACTTCTGCACATGGCTGTATCGTCTGTCCTTTGGAGCAAGTGGACCCAACGGGATGAGCAAAGTGAATATTTTTAGCACTGTGCCTTCTGTGACCCTGTGTCTTCGTGCTGAGGAGGTCTGAAGCTGAACCAGTGAAAATCTTCAGTGGAAGTAGAAATGGCCATGGATTTTAATATGCACTGAAATTCCGACTTTCAGAATTTAAATTGCAGAATAAATTTTGCCAACCTGGAATGCTGTTTGGATATTTTCAGCAGGTAGAGTGAAACTCAAAATTCTTTGTTTCGCTAAAAACTAGGCCGTTGAAGTGAACCACCCTAACTAACAAACCCTATTGTTTCACCAGTAGTACGCTTAAGAGGCAATGTATACAGCGAAATATATATGTGGAAATAATTTTTTTCATTTCCAGTTGTGGTTTGAAAGCTAACAGTGTCAGACCTGTCTGGGTCAGGCTGTCCTCTTGGAAGAATTTTCCTATCTAGAAAGTAGTATTTACCAGTTCAGAGAGTCCATGTTGTAGGCTGGTAAAACAATTTTAAAAAAATAAAAATTTCATACCAGGAACTATAAAACTACTCTTCACGATTAGGTAAGATAAGGTGAGCAGCCACATTGTCCTTGCAAAGAAAACAGACTCTTTCTTAAAGGATATTATTACTGCATGCTGCATAGAGTTAGGATGTGATTGATGGGGACCATAAGAAATGGCGCTTTCTGTCAAAATAAGCGTGGTACCAGAAGCTTCCACTGCGGGCTGCAGCAGTCAGTCTCAGGGAAGGAGACACGACCAAGCCTTCACATTCCCCTATCACTAGGAATAAAGGACATGTTCTGAATTGCAAGTCGTTTGAAAAACTTCTTTCCCATCCTTTGTGATCTTAAGTTGAAAAGAATGGTTAAATATAAAATAAAAGGGGGACTTGGTGGATAAGTCAAACTGATCCTGCTATGTGAAATAACTTACCAATTCTAGAAACAAGTTTGGTTTCATAATATTGACTTAAAGGCCAAGAATCACTGTTAAAATAACTCGGGATATACTCTATCATTATGATACAGCTTTCCTAAAAGTTTTAGTTTTATTACCCCTGACTCATGTGATCACTGTTGTATTATTAACTGGTGACAATTGTATAAAAATTAAAGCAGATTATTCTGTTCTGTCTTGAAAGTTCTGTACCACATTGACCTTAACCTTGTTTATAACAGTAACACCTGATAGATTTGCATTCATAATCTCTATACTCTTAAGGCAGTGTTTTTTAAATTGTTGTAGGTCATGAAGAAACTGAACCCCCTCTCCAGAAAAATGCCCACACATAAAATGCCCACACAGATTTTAAGGGGATCTAATGATGCCATATTTAAAAAAAAGAGAGAAAACAAAAAAACACCTCATTTCTAAGAGAAGTCCCGAAAACAAACTAAAATTAAAATCTTACTAAAAAACACGTTGGCAGCTTTCAGACTCAAATCATTAATGTTGCCAAGAGGAAGAACTTGGGTAAAAAGGTAAAAGTCTGTAATTTATTGAAGTATCTGTTTTGTAGAAGCCCTTCTCATCATGGTCAGAAAACAGTTGGAAACCAAAGTTGTTTCCACTGCTAGAGAGAGAACTTGAGAATCTTTAATATTCCTCTCTGACAATCGATAATTGTCAGTTTCAATTTGACTTCTGAAGGATGCCCATCCTCTACCCACAAACCCTAGCCAAATGTGATACGGCCTGAAAAACTGTGCATAAAACAATATTATTAAAAATTTGATTTCCTTTGCACTCTGAATTCAGGTTGCTTCTTAATACTCGGTAGATAGGTCTGTGTGTGTGTGTGTGTGTGTGTGTGTGAGATCCATTTTGTTCCCACAGAGAAGTTTTACAATACTAAAGTGCCCTTCTGTCAAGGTTAAATTAGAAACTGCCTGTATTTCAGTTGTTCCTATCTTTAAATAAAATTTTATCAGCTCCCCAGACTTCCCAGCACCATGTCCTCCTTCCACTCGGCTTAGTAAGGCTCCTTAGCAGCAGTATAACACCGTGTGCGTGCGTGTGTGTGTGCGCGCGCGTGTGTATGTGTGAATGCATTCATTTTTTTATAAGAAAGAAATCCTAAAACCTCTTGCCATCTTTGGCACGTCTTCAATACAAACCAGGTAATATCGCTTTGGTTTTATCAGATAGTTTCTCTTTAAAGCAAGACACTTAATCAATTATTTCAGGTGTGGCTGCCAGGATCAAAGTTTGTCTTCCACGACGAACCACAATGGAAAGGGAATCATTGTCCTTAACGGCATCGGTAACGTCGGTGATGGTGGTGACAGCGTGTCCGTTTATGCCGACAATTACATCATGGTCTCTCAACCCGGAGCTGGGAGCGGGGAGAAAAAGGACCACGAAACTGTAAAAGTTTGGCCTATCCCCATCTAGAATTTAAGGTCTATTTCTTACGGCACTACTGTATTGCCAGCATTAAACATACCAACCAGGAAACCAGAAATAGCTGCAATCGTTTCAAACATGAGGGCTGTTCTAAATTATACAATGAAATTACCTGGAAGATACCAATCCTCTTCACCTTTACAAAATGAATATTCTCCCAGAATCAGGGGTTCGAAGTTTACTTCTCCCACATTCTAGAGTTGGTTTGGAATAGGGAGTTTAGTTTTTCATTTCTATTCATCTCTGACCTCTATTAATCTCAAGCATATTCCCAGTTTTATAAGCAAACATGAAAAGCCCAAGCAATATATTTTCCCGACGCTAATCAGTGTGAGTTGGAGAGCCCACTTGCCCCATCTTCCCCAGTTTATGGAATTAGAGTATGTTGAGCTATACTAGTAAAAGCTTTGCTCCCAGTAGGTCCAGCCATCCTTCCAAGTCTAAATATTTAAGGTTCTGGTTCTAGGCTCTTTTTCCCCAACGTTATGATTCTATTCCACCTCCAATATATTTGCTTTACATAGAACATATCTTCTAGAAACAAAAACAACCTCTAGATAGGCAACATTGCAGTAAATATATAGCCATGTTGTTGATTTGTCTTTAAGTCAGAAATAGACTGGAAGAGGGACATCAAATTAAATAACTCCAGGAGATACCATCTGAGAGAAATGGGAAGCCCAGGGAAGAATAATATGGGAGGATTATCAAGATGTGTGGGGATCATTTTAAAAAAAAATAGGGAGTTCCCTGATGGTGTAGTGGCTTAAGGCTTCGGTGCTGGCACTGTCAGTGCTGCAGCCTGGGTTCGATTCCCAGTCAGGGAGCTACCCACATACCAAAAAGCAAAAAGCAAAAAAAAAAAAAAAAAAAAATAGGGAGTTCCCTGATGGTGTAGTGGCTTAAGCCTTCAACATTGGCGCTGTCAGTGCTGTGGCCTGGGTTCGATTCCCAGTCAGGGAGCTACCCACATACCAAAAAGCAAAAAAATAAAATAAAATAAACAGGAGAAATTTAAAGCAAGAGGTATGGAGAAGTTTGAAGACAGAGCTAAAAGCATGGGAAGCCTTTAGATGCAGAACAAGGTCAGCCCAGGAAGAGGACTGGGGCAGTGCACAAAGAAAGAACCTAATTCATGGTAGTTCTGTGAGTGGGGAAGAGAAGAAAGAAACTTGCAAATTATTACTGAGTGCACACTCCACACCAAATATGAGGAAGTGAGGCTTGACAGGATAAATGTCCCACAGCTTGTAAAAGGCTAGAGTAGGATATGATCCTGGGTCTTTCAAACTTGGAAGGCCATCATCTTCTTGTCACTCGATCGCTCTGCCTCTCGGAAGCAAGAAAAGCAGCCACAAAGGCAGGATGATAACTTGATTAGAGGGCGAGCTAGGTTCACATCCCTGCTGTCTGACTTACTGTGTAACTCTCATGTTAACCTCTCTGTACAACAGCTGCTTCCTCTGTTAAGTAATGCCTGTGTCATAAGACTACCTCAGGCCCCCCAAAATATGCAAAACCCTTGAAATGGTCCTTGACATTCAGTATGTGCTCAATTAATGCTAGCTGGTATTACTATCATTGTTATCATTGTTATTAGATATAAGTGGGTGAAGCCTGAAAGAACAGATTGCCCATTTGGCAGTGACATCAAGCCACCTTAACATGCATCCAAATCATGGAAATCTTGTTGAAAATGCAGATTCTGATTCAGTAGTGGGCTTGCTGTTCTGCATTTCTAAAAAGCTCCAGCTGATGCCAATGCAGCTGGTCTACAGACCACATCTTAGGTAGCAAGGACTTGGAGAAGTGAAAGAAATAGCTTTGTACCACAGTAACATTCACAATGGGTTTTTACTCAGCTCTAAGAAAAGATGAAATACTGCCATTTGCGACAAAATGGACGGACCTGGAGATCATCATGCTAAACGAAATAAGCCAGACAGAAAAAACCAAGAACCATATGACTTCACCCATATGTGGAATACAAAACTAAAAGCAACAAAGCAACAAAAACTCATGGACACAGTCAGTAGTTTAGTGATTACCTGAGGGCAAGGCGGGGAGTGGGGTGGGCGAGGAGAGAGGGGGAGTCAAATATACGGTCATGGAAAGAGAACTGACGCTGGGCGATACACACACAATGCAACACATAGACGATGCACTGTAGAAGTGTACACCTGGAACCTATTTTTGCCAACCAATGTCACCCCAATTAATGTAACAATAAAAATAAATAGCTTTGGCCTTAAATCAGAAGTTAAAAATGGGGGGTTAGAGGGAGGAGAGGGACAGGAACCAAGAAAATTTAGAAAAGCCTGTGATAAGCCAAGTTTAGTAACATGAGACCTAACACTTAGCTGTCCTGAATAGCGGTTTCTTGCCCCCTACTAAAAGAGCTGCCATAACCTAGGCAGGTTATTGAGCTCTTGGAAAACAAAGAGCGTAAGAGAGACTAAAAGCAACTGTGTCCCTCTGTAGTTAGTATAAATGATCAAAAGAACAGTAAAATCACCTGGAGCATCTTTTTTGGAGAGCTACTCTAGCCTTTGGTTTATTTGATTTATGTATTTGTTTATTTGCTTGCTTGTTTACTGATGTAGTGCTGGCCTCAGATACTGTCATCCAGAATTCAAACATTTGGGGATTTCTAGCAAAATTAATTTAAACATACGCTATGTATTCATATCATAAATTCTTGGATGACGGAGATTCATCCCCTAGAAAGGAAGGGAGGGAGAGAGGAAAAGGAAAGAAAGAAAGAAGGAGAGCGAGAGCGCGTGAGCGTGAGCGCGCATGCGCGGGAGGGGAGGGGAGGGGGGAAGGAGAGACCTTACTGTATGCAAGCCTAAGTCAGCATTACCGTCCAATAAAAATGTGAGACAAGCCACAAGTGTAATTTTAAATTTTCTGGTAACCACATTTAAAAAAAATTTTTTTAAGCAGATAAAACTAATTTTAACCTACCTTCTTTAACTCAGTATATGTCAAATATTTTGAACATGTAATATTTTACTAATGGTTAGTACACATTTTACACTCTACTTTAACTCTTTGGAATCCACTAGCAACAACACACAACAATGTCTTACACAATGTTAATTAATGATTAACGTGAACCGCCATCCTCCCAAAACAACAGCAACAAAAAGGCATGTTTAATGGAAAAATATTTTACATGGCTTCGCTGGGGGGGGGGGGGGGTAATTTAAATAAATTAAATAAAATTTAAATTCAGTTGCTTGGTCACACCCGCCACATCTCAAGGATTTGGTAGCCAGGTGTGGCTAGGGGCCACCATAACCGGCAGCGCAAGTCTAGGTCCCACACACGTTTCCCGGGCAACACACCCGCGAGCATTAAAGGCTGGGCCAAGGCCTGAGCTGCTCTTACCTTTCAGCAGCTGTGCCTTGAATCACCTCGTATACAAAAACCCCAGAACTCACATCAGGGAAATCTGGATCATGCCTTTTCATTTCTTGAAGAATGCTAAGGAAAGGGAGAAGAGTTTTCCCATAAGATTAAGAGGCCCAGTGATTTCATCTCCAAGCCATGGGCAAAGCCTCCAATTCTCAGTCCCCACTCCACCTTTGCCCTCAAGGCTCACAGAGGCCAGAGAAGTTTACACTTACTCTTCCCTGTGGATGCTTTCATTCTCTAGGCCAAAGCCTAGAACCACTGGGCATTATAAAACATGGCCACTGTGAAAGAAGCTCCCAGAAAATACAGTGAACGCTGGTACAGGCTGAGGCAGAGACCTACCCTGCGGCCAACAGGGCCCACAGCCACAAGCACCCAGCTCACAGCTTTAGGTTCCCTGTTAACACTGTCCAGCTACGGCTTTGGCTTCTGAAAACAACCCAGCAGACATAGTCAAACCCATGCTTACTTCATAGTGAGGGGCAGCATTCGCAGACCCAGATATTTCTTCTGTGGAAGAGCCTTTCCTGGAAAGGAAAATTACAACATGTGACCAGCAGCAAACCTTCTCTCCTTCTGTCAGATCTTAAAAGACACCAGAGTCACAGGATAGCCTCACCGGTATAGCTGCCCTTTTGCTAAGTAGGAAGAAGATCGAAATGAGCAGAAGGAGAGGGGCACGAGCCCGGTGAGGAAGCCCCTGACAGCTGCCCCTACTTAGGTCAAAACCCCTGACAGCTGCTCTCACTTGGGGCTCCAACACCTTGCTTGCTCAGCAGGGGAGCAGGCGCCCTTGTGCCCCTAAAGACACATTGTTAGAAAAAGAAATGTGCCAGAGAGGGAGGGAGAACATCCCGCTTATCAGAAGTGCTTCTGGGGCCCTTGTTAATGAGCTCAGACAACCTTGGGAAGGAGAGCGGGCGGGCAGGCCAGCAGGGAAGACACGCTGTAGAAAGGGAGAGAGGTGGGGACCATGCTACCCACAGAAACGGGAAGCTCCGCACCGAACGGCCTGTCGTCTTTCCCCCTGGCCTGGAACTGCCTCCTCCATAATCTTTGGAGTGCCTTTACCTGGTTAACAAATGCTTGCACCAACTCTGTCTCTCCACTGAAGTCCTTCCCTTGAGAAGACAAGAAACTAGGTACGATGGTCTCTCCCGGAAATACGTTCAAGCTGCCAGCCAGGAAACATGTCGCCTCCGAGAACCTTGACTGTTTCCACGGACACTCGTCCCCCCGACCTCCCACCCCCAGCCCTCAGGGTTCCTTTCCACAACCGGGAGTCCAAACACTTCCACGGGCAATTGCTGCCTGGTTTCGCACTGCGTCCCCCATATTGCCACCCGAACCGCCAGTGCCAGGGGCTCGGGATTCTCCAGAACTGAAATTGCTATCTCCACAGTCAACTGAGTGCAAAACACAGCAGGGACAGAAAAAGCTCTACACCCCCTTACCTTTCAACTGGCGCTCGTGGAATTCCGCCAAGAACTGTCGGATTCGGTCGGACGGAATTGCGAAGGAGATGCCTGCAGTCACCTTCAGCGTGTTTATGCCAATCACATCACCATCCTGGCAAGGGGGCAGACATCACTCAGCCGCCAAGTTGTGCCAACTGAACAAGTCAGGAGTGAAGCTATTAATAGTCACTTAGGGTCCCGGGACAGAAGGGCTGGAGGGAGCACTGGGTGTGACCCTGGAGAAGAGTGTGGTAGGACAGCAGAGGGACCGGCACGCATGTAAAGTCCTGCTGAGGAATTTTTGGTTTTTTAATCTTGAAAAAAATCATCTTTTAAATCTTTTTCAAAAAGCTTCATTTTTTTTCTTTCACTAAATTACATGGATTTTAAAAGTGAACCACGGTTTGTATTTTGACCCAGAGAAGAAGACAAGGAGTATTTGCCTTTTTATTCCTTAAATGAAACTAAAAATAAACATGGAAAAGGCAAAGAAGCTGCTGGATTTTCAGCAACACTTCAGTGAAACTATTCAGAAGAATTAGCAAATCGACCGCAGGAAGAAGGCCCTACTAAATCGAAGGTGTGATGTGACAAACCCTTCCCTTTGTGTGTACTCCATCGTCCGCTAGCCTCTGCTACGTAATGGAAAGAATTAGAAAAGAGACTTCTAGTCTTATTAAAATACAGATTATAGTTCAGTAGGGCTGGTGTGTGCTCTGAAATTCTGTGCATCAGCCCTGCCCCAGTAAATTCCCACCGTCTACTGGGAAAAGAAGGCACCAAAAATTGCCTGCGTTGTTATGAGTCAGAAGCACTCAATTTCACATGCAATTCACCCTCCTACAAGTGTCATCTGTAAAGAGGAACGAAAAACCATCGGCGCAAAGGGACGCGGGGAGCGTGATCGCAGGCTGTGTGTCAAACGGCATTGCACACTCATGTTAGCACACGTATGTGAGCAACTGGAAACCCTGGCATTCCCACTAGAGATGCCGAATAACATTTAAGAATTAAATACATGACAGAGCAATGGATTGCTGTTGTGGTTTTTCTGATATCTATAAGCAAGTCAAGACGAAAAACCTGGATAGGCCACATCATGAAATTAGCAGTTTTGGATTTGAAACACTCTTCATCTGCAGGGCTGTCTGGAAAGCACCCACCCGTGTCATATGGCTGGGGCTGTTCCGGACAGCCCTCATATATTACCTAGCCCAGTTGGTCACTTGACATAAATTTGGGTTTCGTACCCAGGACTTTTGTTAACTCTCCAATGAAAGCAGAAAGCATGTGAAAGAGATGTAAGTGTAAATAACCCTGGCATGCTCGGCTCGAGGAGATCACACACACCAGGGGGACAAATCCATCATGGATCTTAAATTTTCCTGACTGTTTACTTGAGATGCCATCATCGAAAAAGCATCAGACCACGAATCTCACAAGAGTGGCACCCTAGTCTGCATCATGGGGTTTGTCAACTCGGTGAAAGTTGGGGGGAGACATAGAGCTATGAGGAAAGGGGCCACTTACCAAGTTCACCAGAGGCCCGCCTGAGTTCCCGTGCTGAAGACAGATTTGGAAGAAGCTGTCAGTACTTTTCGCCTTGTCATTTATACATAGTTCCCAAACAGGTTTACCCAACACAGCCAGCTCTAAGTAAGCCCCTGTTCTCCCAAGGCAGGCAAGTTTGTCCCCCTTCTTCATCAATACTGAAGACACTGCAGGTAAGAAACAACAGCAAAACGGCCACCACCTCCTACAGCAGTGGTGGCCTATGTAACAGACCCTCACCGATCCCTTAATGTCATGGATGCCAGTTATCACATCAAACAGGTTGAACTGTAACAATGTGCCATTCCATCCCTCTCATAAGGATCTACATGAACTCTGGACATCCCCCAAAGGCCAAAGGGAAATTGTATGGGCTCGCCGTGACCCTCCCCAGTGACTTACGTTAATTATGGCGTCGGTCTGGATATAGTCTATGTCGGAATCTTTCAGCCCCAACTCTTTGCCCCCTCGCTGTGTAGTGCTGACAATTCCTGCAGTCACTGTGTTCTGCAGGGAAAACGGACTGCCCAAGGCCACCACGAACTCTCCAGCCCGCAGGTCAGACGACCTTCCCAGCAGCAATACAGGGAGGTCAGTCTGCACATGGGCAAGACAGAAAGGTGAAGGGAAAAAATCAAGAACAGAATCACCCAGCATTTGTGTACAATACACATATGTCAGTCTTCGTTATTTTGGCATTTGTAGTCCAAGAAGCACCCACTCACATAGGTTCTAGGACCGCCTGATGCTTCTTCCTCACATTCCAATTGCCACCAGCAACTAAGATGACCAGGATCATCTCTCACATCTAAAGTTACTGCTTTGTAGCATCTATAGGTAAACCGCAAGTGAGGTAACTGATGAACATCACCTGACGTTAGCAATTTACTTAGCACCTTCTGTCTCTAAGGTTCACAGTCAAAGTTAGTAAGTCACGCACAAGGGAGGTCACCCAGAGCAGCTGGAAGTCTCAGAGTGCATACGCGTCACCCGGGATCTTAAGAAAACGCAGATTCTGATTCAGTAGACCTGGGTGGGGTCTGAGATTCGGCATGTCCAAAAAAAATTCTCAGATGATGCCAATGTCATCTAGCAAGGACCTCAGAGTATTCCTGAGCAGCTCATTTCTGGTACTCTAAAACAAGTAGAGGACTAAGTTTCCCAGAAGAAGTGTCTGGTGAAGGAGCGGGGAAGGAAAGCCGGCTGGGTAGTTCATAGAAATTGTTCGGGATGATCAATAGTTTAGTGGTTAGTGGTTATGTGAGGATATGGGGGAGGGGGAGGGGAGAAGGGACAGAGTCTCAAATCTATGGTGATGGAAAGAGAAGTGAGTCTGGGTGATGAACGCATCACACAACACACAGACGATGTATTGTAGAACTGTACACCTGGAACCTGTCATTTTTACTAATCAATGTCGCCCCAATAAATTTAACAATAACAAAAAAAAAGAAGGAAATTGTTAGGGATTTACAGATAGGCATAGAGGAAAAGGAGCAAAAGAGGGAGTAAACACCAAAAAGGAAGGAGCCCAGAAAACGGCGGGAAAGGCCTGTGCGGGTAGGAGAGCACCGGGAGGAAGCGCTGAGCAAACTGATGAACATCTCCCAATGACCCTGCTTTGGGCCTGGCGTGCTCACCTTCGGCTCGATCTTAATCAATGCCAGATCCAGCTTATGGTCAATGTCCTTGACAGTGGCTTCATACTGGTCCCCATTCTGGAGCTCCACCAGAATTCGCTGCCGGTTGGTGAGGACGTGGGCATTGGTAACAATGAGCCCATCCTCAGACACTATGAACCCAGAGCCACTGGAAGCAGGGACATCCTTGCCCATGAGAGGTGACCTGTCCCAGCAAGACAACTGGGTAAGCAGAGGGCAGGAACAGTCTGGAAACACGGGAACCTCAAGTGCGCCATGCCCACTTGCACCAGTTTTCTCACACAGTTCGGGCTCCCTGTCTGTGCTTTCGCTCTCTCCGTAACTGGCCTCTGCTTGCTCGGTCAGTGGCCATCTCTTGGAGCCAATTCCCACCCTCCCCTCCCAGAGAGGCTCCCTTCTTCAGAGCTGGTCAGAGCGGCAACCCTCAGCTTGGAGCCCTAACCTAACCACAGTGCTATGGGCCGAATGGTCAGGGCCCAGGCAGGGAGGGAGTGGAGGAGGCCTGGGTCCTACTTAGGTCCCACACACATGGCCTTGTGATGGGGGATTTCCTTCCAGCCAAGGAGGGGGCTGAGCAAGATCACCTCCAGGTGCTTCCTAGCTCTTGCCTCTGACCTTCAACTGTGTCACTGGGAGATGAGGGCGAGAGAAACCCCCAACTCCCCACACGCCAGGTGTGGAGGAGTCCCCCAGATTTGGAAGTCGGAGTCCTTTCCTCTTCAACGACCCTGAACAGGTCACTGGGCCGCTTTAGAGCCGCGATTGAGGCCTGCAGAGCGCTGGCGTGGGGTCCGGGGAGGCCCTCGGAGGGCGGGCCGAGTAGTGGGCGGCCTCCTGCCCGCCTTACCTGCGGAGCAGCTGCAGGTGAACCACGGATGGCGCCACCTTCTCCACCACCGCGGCGATGAAGTTGGACCTGTTCCTGAGCCAGCCTGCGCCCCGGGGCCCTGGGAAGAAACGCTCGGCTCCTGGGGGCGGCGGGACCCTTGCGGGCTAGCGGCCTCGGGGGTCCGATCTCAGATTCCTCAGACTCTCCCCTGCCCCGCTCCCTCCCTCCCCTCCCTCTCCTGCTCTCCCCCCACCCCCCACCCCCCGTGCATTCCACGCGGTCCCGTAAGGATACGCCTTGAGGGAACCAGACCCATCAGCCCAACCACCTGGGAACCGGTAAAGAGGCACCGAAAGGGGAAAGACGATCGGGGACAGGGAGTGGACTCCCCGACACCAGTGGAGCCCAGGGCGAGCTGCGCCATGAAAACTACGCTCCTTAAGGAAGTTCCAGGGATCCCCGGGGAGAGCACGGCCCCGGCGCTCACCTGGGTCCTCACAACCCCCGCTCTGCACCGGCACGGCCGGGAGCGCGCCCCGGCGGCGCGCGGCGCGGTTCTCGGCGCGGAGCGCGCACAGGCTGGGGTAGGTGCGCCCGTCGCTGCCGCACACCGCGGCCCCAGCCTCCGGGCATCCGCAGGTGCCCAGCCGGGCGCCGCCCGGGCGCCGGGGGCCGAAGGGCGCGCCGCACTGCAGCCCCGGGGCGCAGGGGCGGCGGAGCGCCTCGCCGCAGGCCTGGCCCTCGGCCGCGGCGCACACGCGGCAGCAGCGGCAGCGGTCCAGCACCGGCGGGGCTCCGGCGGTGCAGGTGGGCAGCGGCGGGCAGCGCATCGGCTCGCACGCCGCCGGGCAGAGCAGCGAGGGCCAGGCCCTACGGGCCTCCGTCCTAGGCATCGGCACCGGGGACAGCAGCAGCCACAGCAGAAGGAGCTGTCCGAGCCCAGCGGGCCGCAGCAGAGATCGAGTCATCCTGCTCCCTTCTTTGCTCCCACTCTCCCCGTTAGTTTACTCTGGACCTGCAACCGCTCTTAAATGAGCAACACTCTCTCCAGGCTGGTGTGCCGCCTCCGCCAGCCCGAAGACTGTAAGGGGCAGAGCCTGGCAGACCTCTCCCCCCACACACACACACTCACACACACACACTCACATCTCCCCACGCCCGTCGCACCCCTGGGCAATGAAAAAGGTCCCTAGCCCTCCCCTGAGCAGGAACCTACTTGGTGAAATCCATAAAACTAATTAGGGGCAGACTGACAAGAGAGATGCCCCACCCACGGACAGCAGGTCGGCGTTAGGAAAACACACCGTATTTCAGTATTTCACGTGGTTTTATTACAAAACAAGCAACAAAACAGTTTTAGAAAATTATTTTTTGCTACATACCAATTAAGAGATCAGACAACACGAGAAGCGTAACAGTTTCCATGCACTCAGCTCAGGGCTCACAGCGAATGCGCTTCACAGCTGAAACATACTGGTTCAAAACACAAAATCATGCCACCCCGTCCGTCTTCCGCAGTGGGGAAAGGGGTCAAATGGGTCAAACTCTACCTACCGAGGGTCTGCAGCGGACTGCTGCAGGCAGAGACACAGAGAGAACAGGGAACTGGGGGGGAAGTGACATCAGTGGAAAAGGTTTAATAAACCTGTCTACTTCTACCATGTTCAAAGTTTATACACAGAGTCCATCTCCAAAGTACTGTTACCTCAGGTGCCTGTGTATCTGGCTAACAGTGAAAACAAGTATCAAATCCCAGTGCTCAACTACCAGAACTGCTATTTATTTATAGGGTCCTTTTAACCCATATCAGAGCACTTACAGTCAGGGGAGAAAAAAGGAAAGAAAACGTTATGCTTTAAGAGAACTGTGAAACGGGACCTTAAAACTACTCTTTCTCATGGGAGTTCAGTATTCTATTCTGAGGTCACTCTACTCCATGTACATTTACGATGTCTCACAGAATGTAACAGGCCCGGCTGCTTACCAACCATCAACTGACCTTGAGTAAGCAAACTGTCAAGCTTTTAAGAATAGCAGATGGTAAATAGTTCAGCTATACTCCCTGAAGACCACCTGAAATACTGTTGCACACAGAGGGTCAAGACCCCTTCAAAAGTCTTCGGAAACAGCACAACTCATCTACGGTTTTTATTCCACAAAGAAAATGCAGTTATGTTTTTTGGTTCCTTTTTTAAAAGCAAAACAAAAACACCTCAGGTTTATTCCAGAGCCTATGCGCTTAACTACTATTCTATACTGCATCCCCACCCTATTTTTTCCATTTGGTTCCATTTTATACATTTAAAACCAAGTGATATGGTCATATATGTACCATCTTTGGCTCACAGTTACACTGACATTAAAAGGCTGTGGAGTGAAATTGGCCAGCAGGTAAGTAATATGGACACACAAAGAATTCTGAAATAAAAGTTTTTGAATGAGAATGCTCTTAGGCTCCATTGAAGATCATTCTATTTATCTGGTGTTGGAACTAGTTAACAGTGTTCTAGCTTGGAATTCCCAAGTACGTGCCAACAAGAGCCCCTGTTTTCCCTCTATCATGATAATACAATCTGGATTTGTGTGTTTAACACATTCTCAAAATAGACCTTATTGAATGAGAAACCTATCAGCTTACTATAATGGCCAATTAACTTAGCAGTAGTAATGTAGCAGAATTTATTTTTTAAAAAAGAAAGAGAAATGGGTACATTTTTTATAATTTAAACACCAAAAGATGACAATGTGCCATGAGTTAGGGAATGTTGAGAGAGATCTCAAAAGTCCCTAATTTATCTTCATTAATCCAATTGTCACTTATTGGGCACTTCCTGTGACCTAGCCAAAGAATTTTCTAGAGGAAAACTGCAAGATGAAACCAGAGATAAGGAGCCTTCAGAATTTGGAATGACTTCTTGAAAGCAGGCTACTTGAAGTATGCTGTAACCTCAACCACTCACAAACAAATAACTCCCAAACCGAGGATTTCCGAAGACAAAATTATAGAAGTCCGCAGAAAAGAGAAAAAAGAGATCCTGTAGATTTCCGTGGTTTTTTGTTTTGTTTTGTTGTTTGTTTTTATACCAGGAACACTAGGCCTAACAATTTAAGTGAAGGACAACAGTCAAAAAAATTTCTCCACCTGACCCTGGTCTTCAAGGAAACTGAGCTACCTGAAAGAGAAGTAAGAGTTCCCTCAAGCCACTAACGATTTTCTGATCACGTGTTTCCGCCTCTGTATTGGATTTGGACGTAAGGAGGGGAAGGGATTTACTTACTTGGGTAACAGTGCTTCCCTTCGCCTCTTCCTCTACTCATTGTTTTTTCATTTAAGGATATCATTCATTGATCTAGCTCATGAAAGTTACAGACAGAAAGTAGTTACGCTTCCTCTCACTTTAGCAAACCCTGGTAAGTTCCTGGTGGCAGCTCACCACATAGGCTGCACAGATAAGTCCTCCCAGGAACCCTGGAAATAGTAACAGTATCTTCCTGTCAAATGGCAGAAGGTACACTCGAACACTTGGGTAGGAAATGCAATCCATGCTCCTCTACCTGGGAAATCTCTCGTCAGCAATGCAGAGCCTCTCAATCAATGTTGCTGTGCACTGTCTATTTTATGAAAAATATAAATACCTCTCAAGATTATCTTTGTGGCTCTCCACTCTTAAGGATGTGGAACCACATCAGGCTACAAGGTTGGATTATGCAAGTACACAAGGCTTCATTCAAAGGGCAGCACAAAGACTAGAAAGATAGCAAATCTGCCAGGGTATACAATATACATTGCCTAAACTTCGACTAATATTGGCCCATTAAAAAGGAGCTGTGAGGCAAGGAGTCAAGATCATCTGTCTTTGCTAAGACAGACCTTTCCTTCTGTCTATGAAACATGAATCAAAAAAACTTAGCTAGATGAATGATACTGCAGCTCTTCTCTAACACCAGCTTCAAAGCTAACTGCAAACTCTAAAATACGAGATCTGCTCTCTCACACAAGTGAATTCTCACACGTCTATCAACCCTTCATACATTCCCATGAACAGCACAGAAGGGAAATGTCTATTCTGTTCTCAACAGTCATAATACTTAACACTGATAAACCCATCCTTGGGGCCAGAACCGGAAACCAGGTAGGCAGGTCTGTCACTCACACCGACAGGAGCTGGGGTCAAAGAACATCTACATGAGATCAGAGTAATTCCCAAAATTGGCTGATGCATCCCCTATGCCTTACAAGAGGCCTCTACTTCTTCCCCTAGGGAGGCTCCCTGCCAGCCCTCAGGATGTATCCCAGTCAAGCCAGAGCCAGGGTCTTCTACCCGCCCTCCCTTCCTTTCAGTTGGGTTAGTTACTACCCTTCTACTTCACAGTCAAACTTCAGCCAAGAAACAGAAATAGGATAAAACCAGACGACTGGCCTCAGATCCTATGCCTGAAAACAAAGGGAAGAAACTAAAACAAGGACAAGGAACTACAACTCGGGTAAGGATGAACTTGGACTCCCGACCGCCTCTCACCAGGACGACCTTGCAATCGTGGAACAAGAGGGCAACCTGCTCTCCCCTGAGCATGCCTCCAGGTCTAACTCACTGATCTTCCCACACTGAGTACACTGCAGTGATAATATTTCCTTAAAGGCCAGCTGGATGGGCCTCTCCAACAGAGCCTCCACAGGAGTATGAGTGGCATAAACACCTCTGACGGTCAACAAGTAGAGAAACGGAGTCGTGGCTTCCTTTCCTTGAGTCCTCCCCCACCCCTACCCCTCCCCAGCCGGTAAGCCTCATCACACATCAGAGGTCCGTATGTTCTCGTCATCGAGGTTGAACATAAATGGTTTCTCCTTGGGGTGCTGGGGCTCCGATCTGTGCCGCATCCGGGCGCTGGGCAACACCCCAGCAGTGTTGCTCTCCCCAAGCCGAGGTGTGAGCAAAGAGTCCTCAGGAGTCTCTTGAGCTGGAAGCAGCTTTTCCCCAGCCTGGGGGACAGGTGTCCAGGGCTGCCAGGAGGAGGCCACAGAGGGAACTTTGCAGAGGGCTTTCTTCTCTTCCACAGGAGGCCGCCCTCTGCACAAGACAGAGTTGGGCCCACCTGAGAGGCTGGAGCTTCCAGAGCGAGTCAAAGAAAAGGATCTAGAGAAGGACATTTCCTACAAAAATAGAAGGGAAGGAAAAAAAATAATAAAAACAAAAGAAAGTAAGGGCTTTCCTGACAATACTTATACTTAATATAAGAACACCCCCCAGGATCACCACCTCAGAGGCCCAGAAACACTTGTCCACAGAAATAAAACATGAAGGAGAATCCCCAAAAAGCAGAATGATCTTCTAGTGGGCAGGCCCCTGCTGGGTGAGTGTGCTAGGAGCCCATCTGCATCGGGCACCAGCTGGCGTCGCTGTGAGAGGCTGCATTCGGCCTCAGTGAAGTTTTTTGGAGACTCTTTCAGCGCTTTTGCCCATTTCCTGATGGTGACTGACACGAACGACGGGCAACAGGACAACGCACCTGCCCACACTGAGCTGAGTGCTCAGCGATTTTTAAGCAAAAACGGCGTGACCCCCGTGCCCCACCCTCCCTATTCACCGGATCTCACCCTGAACAAATTTTTTGGTCTCTTCAGATTAAAAAAAAAGTCCTAAAAGGAAAACATTCTGCTGATGTGGACGAGGTGAAACAAAAAACGGCAGAAGTACTAAAAGGCATCAGAATGGATGAGTTCAAAAACTGTTTTGAGCAGTGGAAAAAGCGTCTTGATAGCTGTATTGCATCCAACGGAGAGGACTTTGAAGGTGACTGAAGTTTAAACATGTAAAAATAAAGACACCAGTTTTTATAAATAAATTCCAGCTTTTTCTGGGTAACCCCTTGTACGTCCAACCGAATTCACTTCAGATGTGTCACAGTCCGCCGGACAGGTCACATCAGAAACTCTGTTTCTCTAGCCAACGCTACCTCACCTCTTCCAACCACCAAAAATAAAAAACAAAAATTTATATCCTAATCAGTCAAAAGAGAAAAACAAACAAGATAGTTTGGGGCTTCAGCCGGGACCAGGTGGCCTGCCTACCTGCCCACTCGAGGACAGTCATCTCTAAGTTGGCAGTGACTATGCAACAGGAAGGAAGTGACTTACTCTGGGGTGGCACTTGAGGGCCTGGACAGCTGCCCCGATCTCCTTAATCCAGCTGTGCATGTCTTCTGGGCTGTCCGCCTGCAAAACACCCATAGCACTTAACAGGGAAGTTCTGGGCACTATGAGTTCAGCTCTCAAGGCTCTGACTCAATACTAAGTTCATAAAAATCACACCATTAGACCTGGAAGGATCTCAGAGATCATCCAGTCCAGTGGCTCCAGACTTTCGAGGGCATTTTTTTTCCCTGCAAAATCTCATTTGACACCCCATAAATAAGACAGCTCAAAGCAGAGCTGCTCTACAGTGGGACAGAGGTCAGGAGGGAGAAGAGAACTTAGAGGCCCACCCTCTATGGAAGCCCCTCACCCATTCTGAAACGCAGTTGGCCTGGTCTAGCCTCCTGTTTTATAGAAAACAAAAAACAAAAACAAAAACAAAAAAAACCCAAAAAAAAACAAGGGCCAAAAAGCCAAAGCTCCAGATTTATGGCGGGTCTCAATATCCGTTCTCCTGCCTCCCAATGCAGGCAACTTTCCACGGCAGCTCTCTGAACAGAATTATCCCATTTTCAACTCCAGTCCCATTAAAGCCAAATCCCCTGTTAAGCCTCCCAAATACACGTGTTATCTCCAAACAAGGCTCCTTTCAAAGCCCAAGCTACCTGGCTCTGCCTGACTCTCCCTTCAGGCTGGAGAGTGCTACACTGAAACTTGCCTAAGCTTTACTACGTGCCGAGCAATGCCAGTGTCTCCGCCAGAAATACCGGCCAGTCCCAGAAGGGGGCAGCAGTGGCTCTGGGAAGAATGGAAGAAAAATCAAGAGGCAAAGCCACCGCAGGGGGACCCCTCGGAATTCCCAGTGCTTTCCAGCTTTACAGAGGTCGAGTTCAATGACCCCAGCAAACATTTACTGAGGCTTTACTCACTGTCTACACATGGCAGCAGATGGGACTGAGACTGCATCCTCAACCTCCAGAAGTTTATATGGGGTACCCTCTCCGTCCCCCTGCTTCTTCCCCCAAACAATATGGTTCCACCCAAAATCACCATTGCGCATGTGCGTGCCTGAGCGTATGAATATGCAAACACCACACCTCAGCCCGCAAAGGTCTCCACCTACAGGGCTCGCTTTCCCCATCGGCCAAGTGATTCTTCGTCTTTGCATTATATCGAAATAATACATGACCAGTTTTTTTTTTTTAATCCTCAAACTTGCATCCCTACGCCTTCCTGTCACCCCAGACTTCCTTGATTAGATGTGTACAGATGAAACTTGCAAGGGAATCGGTGTCATACCCTGGCGCACTGGGTCAAAACGGGTGTAGCAACAAGTAGCCAAGGTGACACCTCGCTGTCACTAGAGCTGCACATTTACCTGCACTCTTCTCTCCTCAGGACTTTTTCCAGTTATCTGACAACCTGGTGGTTTCCCAAGAAAAAGACAAATGCATCCCCAGTCCAAAAAGTTAACCAGGGCGAGGGCTCCAAGATTCTTCCAGAAGATAGTTTACTAATACCAGGGCTAGCCTTGTCCCACAAGTAGAATAACTGCAGGTAAAGGAGTTTGAACAGTGCCTGCTACACGGAAAGGGCTTCGTAAGTATTAGTTATTATTGTATTGTTGTTATTAGGTATGAGGGACACAAATAAACCCTTCAATTGCAACATTATAAATATGTTCACCGAGCTTTCCCTGAGACGTTTTTTTCAGTTCCCTCTTACTCAATCTGAAGACTATTTTCACCTAAAGGTTCAAATTCTCAGGATCATATTTGTGGGGGGAAAGAAAGGTCATTTCAAATTGAGGTAATTAAATCATCCATTAGTAGAAAAGCATTTCTTAGAGGTTTTCCAGAAGGTGGTTGGGTAGGGGGAACTGTTAGAAGATAGAGGGAAAGGCAGAGATGGGAGCTGAGGGAGAGACCAACGTCTCCCACCTCATGTAGGAGATTTGGGATTTTCATTTAACAAATTGCAAGATTCCCATGATGACAATCCAATAATCAGTTTCCAGGGCTGTTAAACCACTTCTACTCCTTCCATCACCCTAGCAAAATCCACCCCACCCCGCCCCATGTCCAATGATACTCCCACAAGCCACAGGCCACCTATGTGATTGTCCTCTGAGGCCTCATCAGCAAACCTCTCATGTGTTTCCCAGGAACCGTCACACAACGAGCCTAGGTGTCTTCGCTCCAGCCCACACTCGGCAAGGAAATCATCAATTCACAGAAAACTAGGAATCACCCAATTTGACATCTGGACACTCAAGCACAAGAATCCAAATCCTCTAACATGCATTTAGGTTGTTTCCAATTCTACTCTAATATAAATCAGGCTGCTATTCACATCTTTGTGCATGAAGCTTTTTTCATACTTAGGATGCTTCATCTCCCAGGGAAATCACTAGATTAAATAATTTGGCAAGAGAAATTTCTGGACAACAACATATGAATATTTCATTTACCAAAAATACATTATTTTTACATGTACCCTTGCTAGAACTCTATATTACACTTTTTAAAAATCTTTGCTAACATGATAGGCAAAATAATTAAGTCTTTCTTAAAACATTTAGTAATTAGTGAAAATGGAAATTATTTGCTAATTATAGTTGTTCCCTAATTCTCTAATTCCACTGAAGGACATTTTTCTGTCAATAACCTAGGTAGTTAACACAGCTGTGAGGATAATAGTAATAATAAATACTAGTAAACATTAAAATAATGTTTAATAGTAGTAAATGTCATTCAAACCGAAAAGAAGCATATATAATAAACAATCCCTCATGAGAGGAAATACAATATTACTTTATCAAGGTCAGAATTATAACCTGTATTAGTAGTTTTAAGAATGGGGTCCACTGGCAACGAAAATTCAGTGAAACCTCAAAGACTGTATGCGAAAATTATGGTGTACGAGTATATCTAGCTTTTACGGAAAGCCTATGCTTAGTCTGCATCCAAAAGTCAAAAAATATTTCAAAACCACATCACAAAGGTAGCTTCATGAACCAGAGGGGTTAAAAAATAAAAGAAAGAAAAATAGCTGAAGTCCATCCACCCGAGTGAACCACTAAGAGATTAAAAAAATGCTTGAAACAGAGTAGAACATTATATTTCAATATAATGCCCAGGTCAGACCTTCACCTTTTCCTGGTGTACTTAAAAGTGTGCATGTGTGTCTAGTGCCGGGTTCAAAAGAAAAAAGTGGAAGTTCTGTCCTTGAGGGCAGTTTCTGAGGTGAGAGGAACAAAGTGTATTCAAAATGAGTCACTCCAGGCTGTGGTTTTATTGCGGCCCAATGAGCTTTGAATGAGTATCTACTGTGAGCCCAGCACCGTAACAGATGTGGTGGTTCAAAGCAAGGAATTCTGGAGGTCATCCACGAAAGGCTTCCAGTGCAGCTGTCTAAAACTTTTCGGCAGCTCCCTCTTCTACTCCCAATCTCTGCCCTCCCTTCGCAATAGCTAATCACCCCTGCCCTCTCCTCCAAAACTATCCCTTCTTTAGACACAGCCCCACCACAGACTCATATGATTGCATTCGTTATTCGCTACACAGTTCCAGGTGATGTCCTTCACCTTGCAGCCTAAATTAGAACAGGTAAGCATCCAAAGGGTTGTAGCCCAACACTCTGTGATTCATTGTGCGCCCTCTTATTACCTCTTCTGCCCTGACACAGCCCCCTAGAGCTGACAACTGGGCTTAGGCCGAGTTACCAAAACCGGTCTGCACTCGATTTCTCACTTGGAATAACGAATCCTCCTTGGGATAAGCTACATGATACCCCTCACCTTCTGTGACTGGGAAATGGGAAAATGGTGAACCCCACTTGCGTTGTCATCCAAAGACTGAAATCTCATTGTGAATGCTTGCTTAGAATGGAGAACCATCTCATCTACCTGCCAATGAGCTTGCTGACAGAACAAACTTAAATACTGATTACTGCCGGATGCTGGATCCTTGTCCCCACAATCCGTCGGTCAAGACACCCAGTTAGCCCAAGTTGACCTTCCCCAATTCAGAATCGGACTCCCCTCTACAACCTGGGTTTTGATTATACAACACATGTGAGTAGGCCTGCGCTAGCACCTATCAATCACCTAACTCACCAGGTTTATGATCTCAAGCTAATAATTTACCTTCAGAAGCTCTGTTTCCTCATCTGTAAAGTAGAGATAAGCTCAGAAACCGCTGAGAATTAAGTAACAGGCAGCCTAAATGTTGCTTAGCACTGTGCATTGGATATTGAAGTAGCTGATAAATGTTGGCTTTTTATTGACAGAAAAGACTACTACAGTGTAAGAGGTCACAGGGTACAAATTACACACAAATGTGCCATACAAAATAACTGTGACATGGACGATAAAGGACCAACACCTAAGTAGCTGAAACCCAGTCCCATTCCGTTACCTAAATCTTGCTCTTGTCCAAGGACTGGTCCCTTGCGCGCCAGTCCAGCTCGCCTCCATACTGAGGATGCGTAGTTCTTTGAGGCAGATTTACGAGCACAAAAGATCAGAATGCCACTGTAGCATGGTGGGTAAAATTACTGGCACCAAACCGTTTGAGTACTCATTAGATTCTTTCACTTTTTGCATGAAACACAATTTTTACTTATAAAAATGGCTGACAAACTGTCAGTCAAACTTACTAGACTTAGGTACAGTAGACTCTGACATAACCGGCACCCATGGGGATTGGTAGATGCTAGATAAATGTAGTATTACTTCTTCTTTTATTTATTTATTTACTTACTTACTTACTTACTTACTTACTTATTTATTTGCCAGTTGCTTGAGTTTTGGTCAATGGAGAGCCTAGTGTACATGGCGAACTCTTTCTCAAAACTGAATGGAATGAGTCTGTTATATCAGAACTATCATGAAAATGTGTGCTTGCAAATGTTGAGTTAGTTCTGAGCTTTCAAGGCAAAAATTAGAGTTTCAGAAAACTTATATCCACCTCCATGAGCCTGATTCTTTTCCATGCTTAAAGCCTCTGTTGATGGTACTGGTGGTGATATTAACAAGCATGATTTTTTTATATGATATAATAAAATGGGTAAACATTTGGAAGATCTGCATACCTCAGGGAGACCACAACTATCTAAATGATCAATGCATGCAGTCACAAAATCACACATGAGTAAAAAGGACCTTCATGCAAAGTGCAAAATGATTCTTTTGGCATTCAATTATTTTATATTAGTTTCAGGTGTATAACATAGAGGTTAGACATTCATATAATTTGACCAATGGATTTTAATGTTAAGAGTACGACAGTTACTGACTTTGGCTTCCAATTCCACATTGCACCTAAACGTGAAGAAACTACCTACTTGCCAAGTTTTGATACAGAATCAAAGAACATCCACAATGATCTGAAAAAGCTATTAAAATATTCCCCTTTTTTCCAAACACATATCTGTGCAGGGCCAGATTTTCTTCACATTCTTCAATCAAAACAACATATGGCCCTAGACAGAACACAGAGGCAGATAGGAGAATCCTGCTGTCTTCCACGAAGCCAGCCATCAAAGAGATTTGCAAAAACCAAAACAACGCTACTCTTGTTGCTTTGTTTTAGAAATGCAGTTCTTTCTCACACAATGTTACTTGTGATACCATAAATGAGTCTATAGTTGCTATTTTAAAATACATTAATGCCTATTTTCAATAATTTTTTATCTCTGGTCTTCTCTAACTTCCTAGTCTCTGAGTTTGGTCGGATAAAGAGATGTGTTCACTCGTTTATTTACTCAGGGTGATGCCAGGGCTCTTTTATCCCAGAAATGTGGGTGCAGAAGGCAAAGGAGGACAGAAGTGACGAGACGCTTCTGGTGAATGTGGGAACATGCGTGCAGATGAGGCAGGACCTTGTGAACTTTCCTGTTGTTGTTGGGGTTCGTGTTTCCCAAATCACGACCTCCAGCCCCAAACACATAGGTGTTACTAACCAAGTATGTGTTCGCCTGACAAATACATATTTAGTACCACCAACGTGACAGGCACTGTCTATCCAAGGGCCTTCATCGCTAGTCGCCTTGGAAGCCCCACAGCCTCGGCAAACTCAGAGCCACCTCTGCTAGGCAAGTCACTGCTCCCCACACCCCCTCCTCCCACAGTCCCGTCAGGGTGCCTGCTGCCATCCGCCATCCCGAGGCCCAGGCCAAACATCTGGGCAGGAGGCCTGCCTCTCCTCTCTCCCTTCCCCGCACTTCCAACCAACCATCAAGTCCGGGAAAGGATTCTTTCCTAGCTTTTACGTGTCCCACTTCCGTCCCTCATTCGGGCTTCCGTTTATCCCTCACCTAAATTACGACAACAGGCTTCAAACGGGTCTCTCACTACTACCTGCCCCCTTTCCTCAGCTGTCCTCAACTCTGTACCCAGCCAGGTCACTCAGAGCCAGCACACCCCCACGGGGGCTGGTGTTCAGGGCTATCACCCCCACTTCACAGATGAGTAAAACAAGGCACTGAAAGTCAGGTCACCTGTCCACGTGATCATTTTCAGAAGGTGAATCTGACTGGGTCACTCCCTTGGTTTAACCCAGCGATTCTCAACCTGTGGGTCACGACCCCTTTGGGGGTCAAACGACCCTTTCACAGGGGTCACCTAAGACCATCGGAAAACACAGATGTTTACATGACGATTCATAACAGTAGCAACATTACAGCTATGAAGTAGCAACGAAAATAATTTTATGAGGGTCACCACACCATGGGGAACTGTATTACAGGGTCGTGGCATTAGGAAGGCTGAGAACCACTGCTTTAACCTCAAGGGGCCCTAACCCTCAAGATAAAAGACAAGCTCTTGGCATTGAAGGCCATGGGCCCTGTGTACCTGTGTTGTAGCCCCATGTGCCTCTTATCTGCAGGCTGTTTTGAACATGTACTGTTCCCTCTGCCTGGGCCACTCTTCCCCCAACTCCCTCAGCTTAGATCTACCCTCAGGAAACCTCCCCTAACACCCTGAAGAGGGGCGGGCCCTTCTCACGAGTTCCCATGGCAACATTACTCACTCACTACTGGTAGCACTCCTCACACTGTTTTTGTTTTTAATCCCCATGGGTGGAGCTTTCACACTAGTAATACTTTGAGCTGCTTCTGTCAATTCTGTAATCCATGCTGGGATCACCTGACGTCCTAAATGCTTTTATAAAATTTGCATATATTAAGGTTTACACATTGTGCTGTAAAGTTCTACTGCATGCCATCTCCCATTACTGCATCAGACGGAATGGTTTCACAGCCCTAAAAACTCGTCTCTGTTCATCTATCCGACACTCCCTTCCCCATCCCATCACACTGTTTTAACTGCCTGTTTACTGGACTATGTATCTCTCTGTCCAGTTCAGAATCTGTTCGGTGTAAGGCAGGGTCCCCAGCATGGCGCAAAAGGCCTGGCACTGTGAGGAGACTCTACAAGTATCTGGAAAATGCCAGAACAGGAAATGCTGCTCCTGCACCTACAGCTTACACGCAGACCCTAAACGGCCATGAGCCAGCTCTGACACCCCCAGCAACATTGTCTGCAGCTCCCCGATATCGTCCCTTCCAGGATGACAAGCACTCATCTGAATGAATGGAACCCACATATGGCTAAGGCTGCCAGCTTGTCCACTGGACTCAGGCAGAGGGACCAGCTCAGAGGGTCAGGATGACTGGAGATGCTGCCCAACACCTGGGGGAGAGGGGGCAACCCTTGTGGAAGGGAGAGTGACTCCTGAAACAAAAAGGAAAGGGCACTGGGAACCCCAAAAAGCTTTGGATTCCCACTTAAACCAACACACGACATGACAGTCTTAATGCTAGACATGCGGCACTATCACGATGCTGCCCGAATCGAGGCACACCCCATGGGCCTCCAGGGGGCTGCGGGTGGGACGTAGCCGTGAAAGTCCAGGCCCCGCTTGGAAATCTGCCTTTCTAGTTCCTGCGATTTCAGGAGTTGGGAGAACTCCAAAGCAGTGGGTGGAGGGCAGAAGCTTCTGAGAGCCGAACGTTTGGAGCCCAAACAATGGCTTTCTCTGTGCAGCTGGGCTTTGCACCTGGCGCCTGCACGGGGGAGGGGGGGCCTCTGTGCTTCTGTCCTTCCTCACACAATGATGGCCACACACGGGCGGAGCTTATAAATACCCTCCAAAGGAGAAGCGAAACCCCTGACTACTTCTCCTTTTCTCTGCTTAGCTGGCGCCCCGCAGCCGAGAGCAGCTGGTGCGCGCTCACGTTCCCCAGCATGGCGGCTCAACCTGCTCTTGTTATTTCATGGTTGGGAAGCTCTTGGCAAACATCCTGTTGAGAATAAAACCGGGACTCAGACTGACTTTCAGGGGCTAAATTTACCCACTGGAAACTTCAAACAAAATAAAAGAGAAAGCACGGGACAGGGCACAGCCTGCAAGGACACTACTCACAGAGACAGAACGGGCCAGTCTTCCCCGAGTGAGCATCTCACCTGTACGTAGAAGGTCCTGGAGCTCGTTATTATTTCAAACAGGTTGTCCCTCATTAAGAGATCACTAGACAGAGAAAGAGAGAGAAAGTTACCAGGCAGGCAGGCTGGTGCACACATTCAGCATGGATCCGTCCTAAGTCAGTACCCTCCACCATCAAAAGTGGGCTCCCAGGCCATGACCCCCTCAGGCCGTGCTCAGAAAACATTACAGGGCTTTCCTCTTGCTTTTCTTCCTAGAGGGTCTTGGGAGGCTTCACCATTCCCGTGGACCCCCCACCCCCCGCCCACTGCTACCACCAGTTCTAACAAGATAAAGCTCCTTTTCCTCTAAGACCTCCTGCCAAATATCCACCACACCCCTGCAGTTGTGGGTTGTTTATTTATAAGTGGCCAAGATGTATTATGTACTTGTAAAGCACTGTTTTGAGTGGTTTTTTTTTAGCATCAAGTGGATAAAAATTTTATTGCTGTTTTATTTATATATATATATATATATATATATACACACACACACACACACACACACACACACACACATACAGAGAGAAAGACGTTTCTTAATTGACGTTCCTTTCAGGTGTACAGTACAATGATATTTATATATATTGCAAAATGATCACCACAATAAGTCTAGTTAACATCCGTGCATAACTATCATTTTTTTTCTTGTGTTCAGAACTTCTAAGTTCTACTACTCACTTACCAACTTTCAAGCATACACTACAGTGTCGTTAACTAGAACAACCATAACGTACATCACATCCCTAGGACTTACATAATTTATAACTGGGTGTTTGTACCTTTTCATCGCCTCTTACTCATTTCACCCACCCCACCCCCGCCTCTGCCAACACCAATCTGTTCTTCATGTGCTTTTTTGTGCATTATTTCATCCTGTCTTAATGACAATTCAATGAGGCAGTGAACACTCCCCACTTTATGGGTGAGGACGCCTGGGCTCTGAGAGGTTCCAGTACTTGTCTACGGTACCAGAGTTAGTATTAATAAACAGCGGAGCCAGGATTTGAACTCAGGTTTGACTGCAGAGTCTCTGCTTTTAATTATTCCACTGCTGTTGGCCTCTCCTGAGGGAACCAGCTCTCTCATTTCCAAATGCTTCCTCCAACCAAGCAGCACCGTCAGCAGCTTCATCAGACCCCTGGTCTGTGTCTCATCATACTGGGTGTCGGGGACTGGACACCAGAGAGGAGAAAGGGAAGGAGAAAGGAGACGACTTTAAGGGGCTGCAAGTTGGGTGTGAGGTTGGGAAGAGGGGTCCTGACTCCTGCAAGGAGGCCGGTGAGAAGCAGCTGATGCTCAGTGACAAACCTCAAATCAGCTGCAATTACGTACAGTGTTAAATGTGTGTGTATCCAGTCATAGTGGGGGACATAAAAGGAGTCAAAGATCTCATTTCTTCCCAAAAGTATATAAAAAAGCAAAACTACACAAGCAGGTGTTAAAATGGTTAGAAAATTCCAAAATAGGACGGATCACAGGCAGAGAGATGGCTTCACGAATGGGAACCTGGAAGGAAGTGGCAGGCGCTTGGCCAGTGACGTGGGCACCGGGAAAGGAGGAGCATGACACTAAGCACCCACACGGGAGGGGACAGCAAGACAGGGGTCAGACGAACCTGGGGCCAAATCCTGACTCTGCTTAGGGAACAGGTATCTTAGGAATATTTTTAAACTTTCTGAACCTTTGTACCCCAAGTGTAAAATGGAGATGAGAAGACCTCCTTTATTGGGCTGGTCACCGCCAACATCGATTGTAAGATACAGTAGACTCTGCATTAACCAGCACCCATGCGGACTGGTGGATGCCGGATAAATATAAGTACACCCTCACTTAACCAGCACCCATGCTGGATAAATGGAGTTACTATTTCTTCAATATTTTTTTTGCCAGTTGCTTTAGAGTGCCAGTTTCTTGAGTTCTGGTTAACTGAGGGTCTACTATATATAAGGCGTCTGGTACAATGCATGTCATGTATAGGCATACCTTGTTCTATTGTGCTTTGCTTTATTGTGCTTCACAGATACTATGTTTTTTACAAATTGAAGGCAAGACCCTCCACCAGCCAAGAGACTGTGACTCACTTTATTGTGACACTCGTTTTATTGCAGTAGTCTGGACCCAAACCCACAGTACCCCTGAGGTCCGCCCATAGTGGTCACTTGAAACACATTTCACTATTATTATTACTTTCTGAGTAGAGATGGCTCTGCTTTCCGGCTAACATGTGTTAACCTTTAAAACTATTCAAGCACACAGAGCACAACCCTGTAATCAACTACCGAGGAGGTAAAAGCAAAGCAGGGAGGAAATCCCCACCCTTTTCACATCCACTTCTCGGGCTACATGCTGTCTGCAATTCAATTCCATTCCATTCAATTCAACAAATGCTGGTTGACCACCCAGATGCCCTCAATCTCCTTGACTGGGTTTGGGAGAGGCCACCTGGTCACACAGGCCTGGAACTTGCAGGGGCTTGGGAAATTCCTTCCCCAATTATCTTCAACTTCCTTAATTCTTTTACTCAGAGTTCAGTCTGACTCTGGCAGTCAGAGATTTTGGCAAAGTGCGGAGCACTCTTAGGCTTGAATCTTAACTGTGTTTGCTAAGCTGCCCCAACGTGCCCACGTGGCTAGATGTCTATCCATCCAGGTCCCCTGGGGTCAGGAACCATCTTGACATGCCCAATTTTCCCCCTGCCTACTACCAACTTCTGGAGCCACACTTCTGAAACTTCCATCTCTAGCTACTTTCACGAATTACAAACTGTCACTGGGAACTCCCCTAATTTTCTGTACTCAGCAAATGCCATTTGCAAGACTCAGTGCAGTACCTCAGTCCCTGCCTCACCTCAGTCCCTGCCTCTTTGGATCACACAACACTGTGTTTTCAAGCCTTGAAGATTCAAGAACAGTCTGCCTGCTACTAATAGCTTCCCTGATGATGGCGGCTTTGCACGCACAATCCATGGGATGGAGAGACCAGCACACAGTCCCTAAGGACTGCAGACTAAGGGCCAAATGAGGATTTCTAGATGTCCAGATGTCCTTGCATTTCCAAAGCTGAGTTCTAGGAGCATCTGTATTTGGTGTTGGATATAGGAGAGCCCTGACCCAGGGGTCCCAGGTTCCCAAATTAATCCTATGCACTGTAACTTGGAAGGTAACCGTTTCTTAATGGAAAGAGGAACACATTAAAAAGACTTCCTCTTCCTGCCTACAGGCAGTCACAGAGTTGCTGTGAAATCACCTTTGTTTTAAGGGGACATCAGGGAATTTGTCAAAAGCAGGAGAAAAGATAGGAGAAGCTCAGGGAAGAGGCACTTGGCCTCAGGAGTCATCTGACCAGAAGTGCTACAAGGTATGGGACTAAGGGCCGGGACCCCTCTGAGCCCTAGTTCTCCCATGGATCTAACTCTGGCCCCTGGGAAGCACCTCAGCGCCATTGTCTCCTTTGTTCCTATGTTCTTTCTTTTCCTCCATCAGAAAGATGATTCCATAGGCTCGGCTCCTTGGGAGTGAGAGTAAAGCAATGTGACGAGGGCAGGCCTGCCCCGTGACCTCACACCTGTGTCCACTAGGAGGTAGCAAGTCAGCCACCAGGCCTCAGGCCCTGGTCTCACTCTTGAAAAGACTCTTGAGCAGACAGCCTTAGAGGGTAGTAAATGGAGATGTAAGGAGGCACATGGGGGGTTCTGATCAAAAAAGAATTAGCAGAGGCAATTACCCAGACTTGACCAGACACTCGCGGGTCTTGAGAACATCCTTGAGAAATATAGTGCGCAGTGGTTCTCGGTCCTGGGGGCAAAGACAGAAAGATAGGTAAACGAGGCTGTCCACATAACGCCATGACGCAGACCAGCTGACCGACGCACCTCTCAGGGGCCAGCTAAAACCAGACTGCCCATCCGGCAAGGTCTCAAAATAATCGAGAGAGAAAAAAATCTGAGAAGATGCTCTGTGGCTTTGACCACAGAATAGCTCGCTGCAGAAGAGGGAGGAAGCTTGGGCCATTGTAATGTCACTGCAAAGATGGGCACACAGGGTGGACAGAGAGAAGACAGAGGCACCGCTGAAGTCTGCGTGGGTGCCCCCGTCTCCCTTCATGGGTGTGTTATTCACGTGCCTCTTCCTTCCCTGACCTCCCGGAAGGGCCCCAGGGCTACTACGAACCTGCTCACACTTGAAGTAGCAGATAGTAAAGTCATCGAGTGCAAAGAAGCGACGTTTCCAGCTTTTCCGCTGAAATAAAGAGCAGGGCATTAGGGAGAGGTCCCAGCACACGGAGGGCATTCTAGTTCCAGGCTCCCAGGGACCTAGCCCCATCGAAGCCAGGCTCCCACATTCGGGGTGGGGGTGGGAGGTCAAAAGTTCTTCCTATCAGGGGCAATAGCTCTGACCGCGGGGACCACTGTTTGGTGCCCAGCCTCTCCCAGTGAGGGCAGTGGCTAGTATGGAGGACCACCGCCCCTCTCTTCAGCCTGCTACACCCACACCCACCGGCTCCGAGGAGTCCCCGGAACCCGCTCCAGCCCGAGTGCTGACACTCACCACGTTCCCTTGCTTCACACAGTAGCCGCTCTTAATGAGGGGGGGCCCGGTGGGGACGCGGCAGCCTGTCGTGGGGACGTAACTCTGGGACCTTCGAAGGATGGCGTGGGACCCTGGCTCACTCCCTTCCTGCCCATCCCCACCATTCTACGAGGAAACAGTGTCAGGGTTAGCACCTCCCCCTCCGCCCCCAGGTAGCCACACCCACTGCCCAACCCAGCTCCCTCTTGCTTCTGCCCACTATGGCCATCAAAGGACAAAACAAGAAAATAAACATATGCTTTGCGCCTGTCAGGCACCGTACTGGGTGCTTCCACAGAATGAGGCTCAGGGAGGTTGGGCAGACCCAGGAAAAAGGGAAGGACAGAGAGGGCAAACCAAAAGAGGAAGAGCTGTGGGGCTGTTTCCAGCCTCCTACGGCTTCCTCAGCCCCACCCATGCGTCTGCGTGTGCTGGACTCCAATGTATGGGGCTGGACAGGGCTGGAGACACGGTGTCACGACGCAGTGGCTTCTACTGCTGTGCTGCCATTACTAACACTCACTGCCCCGGGTCTGTACCGGCTGCCCCACTCCCACCACCCTTCTCTCAGTACAGTCCTCTGTGTACTGGTACACCCCACACTACATGCACCCATCACCCCCTGGCGGCCCCGGGCCCCAGCACCTGGTTGATGGGTGTGTGGACCACCACCCCTCCGATGATCTCTGTCTTGTAGGCCACCTGCGGCTTCTTCTCCGGACCTGGGGGGACCGCAAGGGTCTTCAGAACTTCAGTTGTCAGGGGCAGGCTCCCGATTTTGGGTACCTGGGAAGAATGACAGCACCATGGTCAACGGGAGCTTAGGAAAAGCAGGAAGCCAAAGCAGGATGGGGAAGGGTAAGGAGAGCTGGGGTACAGAACTATAGTAAGACACCCTCTCCACCCCAGGCCTTCCATCCATCCACACCTGCATATGGGGGACTCTGCTAGCACACACGCACTCACTCAACAAATGTACTGAGCACCCACCGTGAGCCAGCCCTTCCCTGGTGAGAGACCAGAGATAAGACAGCAAACTTAGACACATGTCCCGACTTCATGGCACCTATGTGAGAGCAGGGGAGACTGACAAAAGCCGCACAGCAGAACCATCGGCCTGGTCACACATCACGGCGAGGGCCCAGCAGAGAATAAACTGGAGCTGAGCTAGAGAGCAGCAGGGGAACCGCCGAAAATGAAGAGGTTAGCAGAGGTCTCCGGAGGAGATGTGCCAACCGGAAGCCGGAGAATGACAAGGAACCAGGAACGGGAAGACAGAAGACAGCATGCCAGGCAGGGGCACAGGTGGTCAGGGAGCACGAGCTCTGGAGGCCAAGGCCTGGGGTGTAACGCCCAAGCGGTCGGTCGCAAGAATGGAAGAGAGGCCCAGGACAGTCAAGTCATTTGGCCAAAGCCACACCTAGTAACCGAACAGAGACTGGGCACCGTCCCCCAGCCGCTGCGGTGTCTACAGCATCACGCCGCCTCTGGTCCACAAGAACGCTGAGCCCTGCGTGGACCTGCCAGGACAGCAACTGCAGGCGGCGCGAGAAGAGCCAGCATCCTCTCCCGCTTCTTCTCCAGCCTTGGGCATCAGAAAGACCTAAGAATCTACACCTTCCAAGAGCTCACAGCTCAGGGAGACTGAGGGCTACTCCATCCGGTGTCTATTCAAAGGTGTAAGACCACTGTGATGACTCTGGAGCCCCAGAAAGAAGACGAGACACCTCTTTCTGGTCTGCATTCTCCGTTTTCCACAGACAAGGGCCACCTCTGCCCACCACCTCTCTGGACTGGGCCAGACATATCCCTTGTCTTTTCCTTCTGTCCATCTGAGAAAACAGCAGCTCCCATTGAGGGCCCGGCAGCGAGCTAAACTCTTTACTGCATTATCCCTAATCTCAAGCAATCTTATCAAGTAGGCATTATTTTCTCCATCTCAAAGATGAGGTAAATGAAAGCTTATTATAATGACATAATTGCCCAAGGACTGCCTGACTCTCCAGTTCTAAATACCACTACCTACCCACCTCCCTCCCTCCCTCCCTCCCTCCCTCCCTTTCTAACTTTCTCTGAGTTTTTCTATTATGTGATAGAATTCTTTGGGGTTGCTAATTATTGCTAGGCTGCTTATATAATCATGCTGATATAATCACCATGGAGCAGCGGAAGTTCTTCCCAAATGACCCAAACGAATCTCTGAAACCCAGCAAAGTAGGGACATAGCCTCTGTGTTCCTGGGGGCCCATAAAAGCCTCAGGGATGCATGGCTGTTGTGTTGCCTCTCAGAATCTTGTCATCCACCCTGAGAATGGCTGGTTGTCACTGTCCATGCCCCTGCATTGTGGGCCACCCAGAGCCCTTCCAAAACGATTTCAGCTTCCTGAGACTTTGAATCAGCCTGCGGAGGGCAAATGCAACCAGAACTATGCCCCAGAGCTTGAAAACAAGGTGATCCTCTTGGTTTGCCCATGTCTCAGAGACCTCATTAAAGGTGTGCCCAGTTCCATCCATATTCTCTAATGCTGGAAATCCACGTGGAGATGATTTGCAATGTGAGATGAAACCTGCAAGGACCCATCATCCTTCTCACCAGGCGTGGCTACACTGCTGCAAGGGATAATCCAACTTGGGGGGAGGTGCGGGGTGGGGAGTAGTGCTTCACTTGTACAGTTCAATTTTCAACCCTTTTGAAAAAAAGCAGTGAGCTGACACAAGGCAACACATTGAATGTCGTATTGGAGAACCGTACACCTACAGCCTATGTAATTTTACTAAATGTCGCCCCAATAAATTTAATTTTAAAAAAGTAGTGAGTGGAAGAGTGTCCCCCCAAATTATTCACTTGCAACTTTAGAATGTGATCTTATTTAGAAATAGGGTCTTTACAGATGGAATTAAGATAAGGTTGATAAACTGGTTAAAGGCGAGCCCTAGGTTCTATGACTGATGTCCTTATAAGAAGAAAAGAGGTCACACAGACACACTGGCCACACAGTGACAGAGGAAGAGACAGAAAGATGCGGCCACAAGTCAGAGAACACCAAGAACTGCCAGGAGCCACCAGGAGCTGGAGAGGCAAGAAGGATGCTCCCCTCGGGGCTCTGCGGGGACCCGAGCCCTGCCGCCACCCTGATTTCAGACTTCTGGCCTCCAGAGCAGTGAGAGAACAAAATTTCGATTTGTGGTAGTAGCCCTGGAAAATGAAGACAAGAATACCAATCCTCCGAGAGAGCGCAGTTCTTTCAATACCACATGTTAGTCAACTGTCTTCCATCATGGGGACGGGACGGCCTTGGCATAACGTGAGCAGTGATCTGTGGGCAGAAAGCCTGGGTCCACCCTGGCCCATGACCTTGGGCAAGTCACTCTGATCTCTAGGCATTTCCATCTCCTCAGTCATAAATGGGGGTAATAACACACCTGCTTCAGGTTTTTTATAAGGCAAACTTGCAGCCATATGTATAAAAGTGGTATGGAATCTAACATGGTAGCACTACTGCTCATTTTTAATACTTTTATAAAGTTCTAGGTCTTGGGAGTTGGGGGGTCCTGGGTTTAAACCCCAGCTCTACCACCTCCTAACCTCTAGACTTCAGGGAGAACTCTGATTTCCATTTTCCTCCTCTAAAAAATGGCAGCAAAAGCACCTATCGCACAAGAGTGACATGAGGGGTGAACGTATGGCACCTGCGCAAGTTTGGCTCATTACGCTGTCTGTCCCTCACTCATCCCTGCATCCTCCCAAGTGCCTACGCTCCACTTTGCCCATCAGGTGCCCTAAGGGAAGTACGCATGTCATCAGTGGGGTGTCCCAGCCCCACACCTACGCCTCCCCCCAGCCTCCCCAAGCAAGGACACACAAAAAGATGATGTGGAAGTGGAAAAGGCATACCCCCTCCAGGATACAAGAAGGACATCAAGGACCCCTCCTCTTCCTGCTATCCCACAGGACCTTTGGCGGGAGGAGCGAGGAGATGTGTAAATGGAACGAGGAAAGCGAGGGGACCCAGGAGACTGTGGAGACGTCTCCTCCTGAAGAAGGCTCTGACATGACACCAGGCCTTTGGACTGGCAGCCCCTGGGCACCATCATGCTCTGTGCCACACCCATAGCCTGTGACTTCTGCTCCGTGGGGGCAGGAAAGGAGCAGTGGGAACTCACTGATTGGAGTAACGCCATGCTCAAGACACAAAGGAAAGGGATAGAAGTTCCCCACTGCCTTACAGGCTAGGTAGCCCAGTTCACCTAGGAGGAAATCCAGAGAAAAGATGCTGGCTGAGAATAACATGTTAGACATGAAAAGAAACTCCCTGAATTGTGGAAGACCCCGATGTGAACAAAGAAGACCTTTACTAAAATCAGCACTCTGGACCCAGGCACAGGAGCATATGGGTGAGGAGACACCCGTGAGGTAGCAGCCATCGCCCTCCCTCCCTCCCCCTGCACTTTTGTTCCCTTTTTACCAAGGTTGATCAGAACAAACAGCTAACAAGCAAAACCACTTCAATGACCGAAGTGTACTCAGCATCACAAGTGCTGGATAGGTGTACCGATTCCTTTTATTAACTTATTCTCAGGAAGCCTGAGGTTATCTAGAGAACAAGTTGCCCCAGTACAACAGTTATTACTGGAAGTCCCTAGAACGTAAGCATTTCTGACTGTATGATACAGAAAAATCAAACTTTTCAGCATACAAACCACGGTTAATATGCCACAAGTCTGCCTGGATTATTGGTTAAAGGTCTAGTTTTTTCCAAAACATACCATATTTTGCCACGTATAATGTGCACTTTTTTGCCCAAATTTGTCAGGGAAAAATAAGGATGCACATTATGCATGGGTAGTAATAATTTCATATCTATATAAATGTTTTTAATTATTTTATTTATGCTTACAAGTTAAAAGCATAACTCTAGACATCAAGAACGCTATCCATATGCAAAACAATACCCCTGGAATATGATAACCGTTTTGTAATATAAAAAAAATTTATGCTTGGGGAGTTCCCTGGTGGTATAGTGGCTAGGCTTCGGCACTCTCAACACTGCGGTCTGGGTTTGATTCCCAGCCAGGGAACTACCCACTGACAAAAAAAAAACAAACATTTATACATAACATTTCTTGTACCTTGTATCTGTCCTTGCGTTTCATAATTATTTGTCACATAAAATTTCTTGTACCATAAACATATTTTTAAAAATGCTAAAATTTCTTTATAATACAAAAAACAAGTACCTACATATGAACAAATCCAAATTTGAATTAAAAAATTAAAACGGAAGATTTTTTTTTCCCTGAAAGTTGGGGTCAAAAACAGGGGTGCACATTATACATAGCAAAATACAGCAGTTTTCCCTCTACTCCTTCCCATTCTTTCTCCTTTCTTTTTCTGTATTTCTAAAGACATAGAAAAGAGTCTTCAACAACCAAGTCAAGGAACATGCAAGTACTTATGGGACAGTCAGTGAACAAGCTCAGTGATGCTTTGAAAAGGAACATTTCTGCAGGACAGGGTGGTTGGGTGGTCGGTCTGGACTGATGCCCCAGGCCACCTCCTAAAACCAGGACAAAGTTTTCACTTCTCTCCTCGTATGCTTTTCCCTTCACTCTAATTCACAAAGTCGGCCATTCTCCAGCCCCACCACCTTCTGAATCATCACTGCCCAAAACACAACAGACCGGGAGCCCGCCAAGCAAGCACCAAACAGACGGCCATAAACTTCCCCTTGAACTTGATTCAAACGCAAATTCTCGGTTCAACTTGTGGTAAGTCAGTCAAGGTGTAAGAAGAGGTAGGGGAACTAGGTCTGGAACAAGCTTCTGGGAAACTCCTGCTGCCATTGGAGGTCTTCCCCACCCAAAAAGGCCACGTGTGAGAAAAGGCACCAACCCGCTCCAGAAAGGAGAAGAGATCATACATACGGTGATTTTGCTGGCTTGGTTCAGGGCTTCAACCCAGTCCTTCAGATCTTTCTGGTCATTGGCTTGAAGAAAATACCTCTGGGAGAGGGCATTGATGACTGCAAAAGTCATGGGTGAGAAGGGAAAAAAATCCAGATCAGACCATAGGCAACACAGAAAGATGCCCCAAAACTAAGGTGCTTGATGTAGGAAGGTGGAGGAACCCCACAAAGCAGAGGAAGACTTTCCCGTGGTGTGGAGTAGCCCGCATGAATATCTGGGAAGCAGCCAGTTACACGGCTCTCTCTCTTAAAAAGTAGGGATTGTTCCATTGGCCGCGAGAATGACTGCTGACATTAACAACCTTAATATGCTATTGCGTGGTGATGAGACCACTGGTCTGCCGTCAACAAGACACATGCCGGAAGTGCTTTGTAGAAGTGCTAATAGATCTACATTCATGATGACATAGTACCTACAGAGTTCGGGCCCCAGGGCCCCTTGTTCCCTCAGGCCTCTGTGGTCGGGAAATGGAACAAGGCTTGCCATCAAATCTGGGACCTTGACCTCATTATCAACCTATTCTTGCCTCTCAGGTCAACAATTTACTACTTCTGGATTCATTTCTTCTTCATTTTTTTAAATAGATCTGCTGGCCACAAAATCTGAGCATGTCACTTTTGAGTTCAGCAATGACATTTGTAAAAAAGTGAGAGAATGAGAGCACCAAAGCAACATGAACCAACTTGGCATAGGGAGAGAAGACAGCTCAAGGAAACATTATTTTCTTAGGATAAATAAGCCTGAACTCAAAGAGGTGAGAATCATGGGTCAGACACAGAACTCATTAGCTCATTCATTCATTCAGCAAACATTTATCGAGCACTTGTAATGTGCCAGAGCCACTCTACAGGCTGAGGACACAGCAGGGACAATGCAGAGGCATATCGCTGCCTTCACGGGTTAACATTCAGAATCATCCTAGATATACAACAGACCCTACTTGTTAGCATTTCTTGCAGTGCTTACTACAGTACTAAACACATAGGGGGAGCCAAATAAATACTGATGATTCAGTGACTTGAGGCATCCACTCAGTGCCTCCATGTCCTGTGTCACCCCCAACACTGTCACTCATTTGGCAACACTGAAACTCTTAATGAAAAAAACTCACCTTTTTCTATTAGCCCACCACCACCACCAATTCCCAAGTCTCCACCTTTCCTGAGCACACTACTACTGAGTTCTAACACAGGGATTCCTAGAAACTTCTAGTCAGTATCTTGCACCTCGCCACCTCATCAGGAAAACTTGGGACACCACTGGTTCCTGGACTTGTTGTCTTATGTTATTAATAATCTTTGTGGTGAGACCAAGGAAAGCAGTATCTCCTGAGATCCCCTGCTGTGAGTGAAGTCACTCAGATGCACAGGGTGTAAGTCACATGTGATCACAGGACTGTCTCCCGTGCAAAAGAGGAAGCTGCTGTGGGAGTTGCTGTAAAAACTCATCCTCTGGCTCAGTACTTACCAAAGCAAAACGGAGTTTTTGGTTTCTGCTTCGGGGTAGCTATGCTCACCTAAGTCAAATACAAAATTAAAAAAAAACATTAATATGTGTCTAATAGTATGATAAAGCATTTTTTTCAAGTGTCTTTTTTTGGGGGGCGGGGGGGAGGTATGGTGGTTCCATGGCTGGGAATCGAACCCAGGCCACAGCGCTGAGAGCGCCAAAGCCTTAGCCACTACACCACCAGGGAGCTCCTCAAATGTTTTTCTTGTGAAACTTTTCTTATAAAAAGAAGCATATAGGAAACGCCTGTCAGCACTTTAAAGAATAACAATTAAGTGGCATCTCCATACTCACCATGCAGATTAAGAAATAGGACACTATCAGCCCTGTTTCTTAAAAGCCTTTTGTGTGCCCCTCCCTGATAGAGTCCCATCCTCACCCCTCAGAGATAACTGCTATCTTGATGTCTACGTTAATCTTTCCCTTTGCAGAAACAGTTTTAAAAGCCACCAAGTCCTGATGAAATTCTCAGCGGACCCGGAAACCTGTCCTTGGTTCACTCACACTAGCGCGATTCCAGGCCCCTATCAAGCACCAGGCCCCATCCCTCACCGGTTCTCCATGGGCACAGTGGTACTGCTGCGAACACAGGCTCCAATGGGAGCTCACAGAAAGACGAGCGGTACATCACTCGCTGCATCTGCATGCACTGATCAACTTTCTACATGGTCACCCTGACTGTCCCACCATGCAAACACGCACTTCCCACATGCCCCACGAGGGACTGACAAAATCAGCGAGTCTAACTGGGCATTACAGAGAAGGGCACAAGCGTGGAGATATCGCTATACATCCTGTTGTTTGGTTGCATCTTGCTTTTATCATCCTACCCCTGGCATATATATTCTTGAGTACATGCCTAGGTAAGCCCACCTCACTCAGGTTGGAATACACTGAACAGATAAAGGGAAACAAAGAGTACTCCACTGCATGCACACAGGGCTTAGGTGACTGCTGCTGATGCAGGGCGAACCTCCCTGCCTCGGGCCTCCACCACGGTACCTGGGATTTCTAAGGGGCCAGCCACCTTCCCCCAGGTCCTATGCTGGGAACTAGTCCCACATTGTCCCAATCCTCCTCTGCACATCATCCTCCCAACCTCCTTTCCATCCAAGAGCATTCTCCTCGTTCTCACAGAGGGGATCCAGGAATGGTTCTTGCTTTAACAGAAGGCATGAAGCCATGAGCTAAAAAAAAAAAAAATTCTCAAGTTGAAATCAAGGTCTCTTCTTGGCTTACAGTTGGGAAGGGTCTGATCATAACTGACCCACCAGTCTGTCTGGGTTCTCATTCTTGGCTGTAACAACCAAATTTCTTAACAACCCATGCCCAGCTTTCTTAACAACCAAAATTAATCCTGCCTCCAAGTACTCAAGATGGGAACTGACAGACAGGCTTACCAAAGGAAGTAAGGGCAATACAGCCTGGGTTCTGGTGTCAGAGGGCTAGGGTTCAAGTCCCAGGAGTCCCAGTTTTCCTGATGCACCAAATAGGGATAATAATACAGTAGACTCTCTGTTAATTGGAACTTAAGCAACCAGCAAAATTCTGAGCAATGTACAAAAAGATTAGCCGGTTGCTTGAGGTCCAATTAACAGAGAGTCTACTCAGATGTAACCGGCATCTATCGATCCCTATGGGTGCCGGTTAGCTGAGAGTCCACTGTATCATATTCTCACAGCGCTATCATGAGAATTAAATGTGATTGTGCAGGTGAGGCATTAACCCATCCTGTTATACAGAAGCTGCTCAATAAAGAAAGGATTGTTTATGGCTTCTGATACCTCATTTCCTTTAAGATCGCATTCTATGTTATTAATACAAACAGTGCCATCCTTGGCACTCTGGTCAACATGCTGAGAGCCTTGTGAGCCTCTCAAGGGCCTACCCCAAACTGTATGAGACTTTAAAGAAAAATGCCTGGTCTCCATATACAAAATGAATATGGCGTACTCCACATGAAAACTTTTCAATTAAATGTCTGTATAACATTCTATCAATCTCATTTTTAAAAAAGTATTTAATTAAATGCCTACAAGATGTCACATTAGGTCAACTTCATCCATGTTTCATTTAAAATTCAGAAAAATTTCATTACATGCAAACATAATTAGTAGCTTTGATTTCCTCAGTTCACAAGAATCTATGGGTGGGCAAGGTGATTGCCGAAAAATGAGAGCCAATCACACGTTCAATGAGTTACTCACAGCCAAGTCATTCCAAATGCAAAATGGTTAAAATGCTTTCAAATAGTTTATAGCCAAACAATCATATTTAATGAGAAATGTTGGCTTTATTTTTATATGTTTGCCAGTGATATAAGGTAGAGGCCATAGGGCCTAACGGTCATTAAATAGTTCTGAATAACATGAAGATGTTAAGCCAAGGTGAACCCACATATCCTGAGTTCAAACACTGACTACTCAAACTCAGGCATGTCTTCGCCACTCCCAAACACCATGCACCGAAGCCCCATAGCACCCCAGTCCTGGCCCCACTGTTGCCTTGGGATTCAGACCCTGGCATTCAGCCTGAACCACAACGTGCAACCCTACGAACCCCACTATCGCATGGCTCCCCGTCTGCTCTGGGCTTCGGAATGGCGATGAGAGTGGCGCTTCGAGACTTTCTCCGGGTTATTCGAAGACTTTTTCTCCAGACCTGACACTTACCCTTGACTAGAAAGAGCACCACTAGCAGACACTTGCCACCCTGCTTGGACGATAAACCATCCACTTAGACCACAACTTATAACCAGTCCATACTGCGAGAATGCTATCTATCCACAGGAACTGAAGCTTTCAAAGAGATCGCCTGGTTTTCCATTGTTTTTGTATGTTTTCCGATTTTCAGTCAGGAGGTATGCGTGATGACATGCACGCACATCTGTAATGGGCTTCATGCCTCATGGCTGACCACGGAAGGATTGTTTGGCAAAACAGCTACTGAATTAACAAGACATCAGTTCTAGTTCTGCCCTGATGGGCTATTACACAAGGTAACAACCCCCCCACCACCACCACCAATGTCTCTGACCAGTGTCCTGATTAGCAAAGCCAGAGTGCAATTACTGGTTCCCTTCTTACAGTCACAGCATGGCCAAAGGGGAAAATGAAATCATATCTACCTGTGCTGTGCCCTTTGGAGAGAAGGGCCATGGTGGGGGTCTCATTTACCATGGACAGGTAGCTCTGGCCTCCCCTGACATCCTGGGAACCACAGACGCTGAATCCTTGGAGCCTGGGAAGTCTAACCCCTCTTCCCACACCCCTACCACAGACTGGTGATCAAGCCAGGCTGGGCAGCCTCCTTCAGATGTGATGAAGGAGCAAAGACCCTAAAGAAACGTGGCTGACAGCTGACTCTCGTGGGGGCAGCCGAGATAGCCATAAGTGAGTCCCTGCACAACTGTGGTTGACCAGTGGATCCTGCATTATGCAAGCAGTGAGAGAAGTCAGGGATGTGAGGGGGTGATGAGCACAGGACACCCAGAGAGTGACGCAGACGAGGGCGCTCCACAGTGAGACAGACTCTCAAGAACTCGCTCTTATCAGATCAAATGAGACCACAGGAGCAGCCAGCGCATCCGCGGTGGGGCTCTGCTAGCCAGCCCCACCCTGCCAGCCCATGGCCGGAAGTGGAGCTGGGGGCCCTCCAGCAGAGCAGCAGAACCAGGGCTTAGAGCTCTGCTATAGCTCCGTACCAGTATCCAGGGTGACCCTGCCCCACAGCGACATCAAGAGCAGGGGAAGAAGCAAGCATCTATCTGCAGAGAATGATGGGAAGGGCTTGAAGTTGGGGCCTCTCATCCAATCAGGGGTTCAATGAGCCCTGAAGTTACAGGCAAAATCATGGCATATACATACATACACTTGGAAAATAAGTCCACGCTTTTCATAAGACTTTGCAAAGAATTCATGACCCACCCAGAAAGTTAGAAATGTGGGCCCTGAGAAGGGATTATCTGCTGAGATGGACTCCTCGTGGTCAACCGAGGGCCCAAATTTTGTAAATAATGACAGCCTAGCAGCCATCTCTGACGGGGCTTCTCGTGCCCTCTGTATACCAGGAAAAACCTCAGACTGAGCTCTTGGCTTCCTGAATTATGCCCTATTCCATTACACCCTCTGAGTCAACTATTACGAAGGAATTCCAGGTTTTGTCTTTCAATGGACTGAGACCTGCAAGATACAATAGGTACACAACTATACCCTTATTTACATTTAAACTGACCAATCAGAACTGCTCCATAACAACCAAGCAAGACCTGTAAAGCTGATGGATCAGGACTGCATGATTTGCACCCATCAGAACTGTACAAATTCGGAGACTACATTTACATTAAATGGATCTAACTGGCAACTAAAGCAAACACTGTCTCTATATTAAGGCAGCACACTTTCAGTTTCTGTCGGAGGCTGTATCTCCCCAGTTTGCAAACTGTTCATGTGAATGAACTCTCTCCATTTTCTAATATTCTTTGGGGAAATTTCTGCAGACAAACCACTGTTCCAGAAAGGTCTTCCTTAGAGCTACTGAGGGCAAGGCTCTGAATAAAAGGAGACACCAGCTGGGGGTGGGGTGTGGCTGGCTGTGCAGCAGAGAGGGGCAAACGGGCCAAGTGGGAAAGTGGGTGGGGCCAAAGGCCAGCATCAGTTATTTTCTAGTTTGCCCAAGAATGGGTTCTGCTGCCACCGATGCCCCAGATGACATCAAGTCAAGAACCTGGATCTCTGCTGGCCTCGTTGAAGGATCCCGTCTTCCCAACACTAGCCCTCACAAAGAGCTATGAGAGCACACCTCGGAGCAGAGGCCACCTACACCACAAGCCAGGCTTACACTGCGGTTAGGTGCTTTACTCTGGGAGGCAACAAGAGTTAACTCTAGGAGTTAACAAGAAATAACCTGGGAGGTGGATTTGATACTGGCACCACGGCTAAATGTCTTTTCTGAAGAAAACCCCTGCCTTCTGGCATGGGGTCCGGCAGGAGTTAAAGGCCCTCAGCTCCGTGTCACGTGACGCATGGCAGCTGTGGGTTTTGCAAAAGGCCCAGCCAGACCTGTCTCGAGGCTGCCTCTGAAGCTGAGAATCCCAAACACCCGATCTGAGCCGCCTTTATAAACCACGATTCAGCAGAATAGTGTGGTCGCTCTTCCCCCTTCGGAAAAAAACAACTTCCCAAACCCTCTCAAACAGAAGAGGGTTTGGGATTCCATTAATACTGAGGTTCTCTGCTTCTGCCATCACCACACCCCACTCCTGGATTCTCTCTCTCTGAATCTCCTGGAGAAATGGCCTAATGGGCTTGTAGCAAGTCTGGGCAGGAGACGGGAGGGCCCAGGCCTCCACCCGCCTGGTCCCAGAGGCGGTCACGTTTCTCACCACCCGGCAGGCACAAAAGCTGCACTTTCAGAGGCCATTCCGTCCTCCTCCACGTCCTCATGTCCTCCTCTAATGGGCTCAGACACTTCCCTGCATGTCTGCCTCTGCACCCGGCCCCTGCTGCCACCTCTGCCTCCCATGCCCCCCTGATCAGTGGAGACAGAGGGCTGAACCAAAAGGCTCACAGAGCTTGTTCCAAAAAAGGAGCCAGGAGCTGCTCAGATTAGGGTTCCCTCCACCCCGGCTTAACCCCGAGGGCTGGAGAAGCTGGACAAGGAAGCAGAGGTCCCCCAAGAGGCCTAAAGTGAGGGGTGGTTGGGGAGAGCAGGACTTCCGGAACCTGAGTGCTGGCTGGGCGCCCCCTGGCTCTCCTCCCTGGACAAAGAGTTCCTCTTTCTGGTGAGGCTCAAAATTCCCTGGCCTTTTTTATCACTGCTGCATCATGGGTCAGCCCCGGGGCCTGCTCAAGGGAGGGGCTGCTGAAAGAAGCTGAATTCAGCAGCTTCAGCCCGTCCCAGCCCTCACCCCCAGGTCTCAGCACCAAGGAGAGGCTGCTCTCAGCCCATAGGCGCAAACTAGACCAGGGGTGGCCCATCAGCCCTCCTGCCAGACGCCCCGGCAGTGATCTGGCTGCTGGATGGTTTCCTGGTACATCTGAGTACCTCCTCAGGTCATCCATAGTCCAAGAGACTGATAAAATTCCAGCGCAGCCCCTAACTCTTTCTGAGCTGCTCCCGGTTAATTACACCCTTTGGGAGAATTCTTTATAGTCACTGGGGTTTTCTTGTTGTTTTTTGTATTCTTGTTTGTCCCAATTGGAAAAAAAAAAAGGTCATGTCCCCCTCCTACCCCCACCACCTAGGCCTCCTTGGCTGGAGCTAAGAGCATCTCTGACTGATGTGTCTGTCCCAGGAGTGACAGGCTGCAGGCCGACCCTCCAAGAACCAGCTGACGACACTCCACCCACTCCTGGCCAGCAGCAGAGCTTCCACAGGCAGCCACGAGGAATGGGGAGCATTTTACTGCCCATGTCACATCCCCACACACTTGCGCCCAAAGGATCCGACACTTCCTCTTGTTTAGATACCAAACCTACTGACAGAATATGAATTCCCAGAGCTCCAGGCCAACATTACCTTTGAGATGTAGGTCAGCTGCAAAGATCCGACAGCTCCTGCCCCAATTGCCAGGTTCTGAAAGAAATTTGGGTTGCATTTTAAGAAGGATGATCTGTGAAGCCGTACGAACAGCACTAAAAGACAAGAGGGCATGATTTTGCAGCCTTGCACTTACCCATGCTTTAGCTCACTTTGCTCCCCTGTAAAACAGTGCTCGTTCTTGCCATGATGTGTGTGCTAACGTTACCCATGGCCTTATTTATCATAGAGAGGATCCCAGAACAGTGGTTAAAAGCGTGGGCTCCACCATTTGACGATGAGTAAGCTCCTTAACCACTGAGCTTCAGTTTTGCCTTCTGATAACAGTACCTACCTCACAAGGTAGTTGTAAGATGAGTTAATATATGGAAGAGCACTTGAACTTGTCCCTGGAACACAGATGACTCTCAGCAAGTGTCAGCTATTATTCTTTTCTGTCCTGACTACTCTGGTCTTGTTGGCGTGGTCCTATTTGAGGCCGCTTTAAATTCTTTTTGTAATAAACAGGGTACAGATTCACACAGTACAGAAATAAAACTTACAGCTGTTCAGTCTACTTCACAGGACTGTTATGAGTACCAAATGGAATGAGGTCCACACACTATAAAACATGAAGTAAATGTCCTATGAAAACAGCAAGAAACTCGCAGCCACCTGGTGTGGCAGTATCCACCTGGACACAGTCTCTTTGGCTTTCTATTTCTCCACTGTCAGAAATAACGCGATGACACGGAGATGGCAGCAGCGTGCGAGAGACATGGCCAGGAAATCACAGCTGTGGAGTTTCCACTTCGTTATTTGGAAAATCCATTCTCTGTGAGCCTGAGAACCTGTCCACAGCTCCTGGAGACCTCTTACACTGCTTCCGTGAGCTTAAAAAATAACCTTGAGCCCCATTACCTGGGGTCGCCTCAAGGGTTAAACGGTAAAATGACCTGACATTCGGGGAGACTGCCCTTAGGAAGCATCTTAGTCGGGAGGGAAGAGTCCTTCTAGGTCCAATGATCTAAGTCAAGCTTGTGCAACCCGCAGCCCACAGGCCGCATGCGGCCCAGGACGGCTTTGAATGCAGCCCAACACAAATTCTTAAAACAATATGAGATTGTTTTTTTTTGTTTTTTTTGTTTTTAGCTCATCAGCTATTGTTAGTGTGAGTGTATCTTATGTGTGGCCAAAGAAAATTCTTCTACTTCCAATGTGGCCCAGGAAAGCCAAAAGATTGGACACCCCTAATCTACATGAACATACCACGTCATCTGATATAAATGCAATGTGTGAAATGTCCTATTCATAAGAAGGTGGATGGGGATAATACCATGCTAGAAGGATTCTCAGAGCCTTAGAATTTGGGAGTGGGAGAGCCAGGAAGGACATCTCCTACTTTTGAGGCCATGAGTCTAAAAGCTGCCTTTGAGAAGCCAGATTAGCATCGCAAATATGAATAATTCGATTCACACATTTTTAAAAATTACAGTGATTGCATTGGATCACTTTTGTTTTTTAAAATCTCTATTGGGTAAAGAGAGATAGGCTCATAGCCCCAAAAAGGAGCCACAGCCAAGCCCAAAGGCCAGTGAGTGGCTGACTGCCCCAGAGGAGGTAAAGCACCAAGGACACAGTCTCAGCTCCTCATGGAGAGAGATGGCCAAAAGCAAGCCCACGTCGGCACAGCCTCGAGACACTCACAGAGCCACAGGCCTCTGCTGGACACCAAGCCCCTGCCCGCCCTCAGCCCCCCATTTTACATTTAAGGAAAGTGACTGGCGAGTGGGGGCATTTGTTCAAGGTCACATCATTGGTGACTTCCGCCCTGATGCCCTAGAAGCAACACAGTGTTGATTTAAAAAGCCTGAGCTGTTGGAATGCTAGCTGTGGCATTACTGTCCTATGACTGCAGGCGAGTTTCTTTCCCCATAAAACCGGGGTAATAAGCCCGGCTGCACAAGCTTGCTGGGAGAAGGATGTGAAAATACACAGAGAGCGGGCTGAGCCGTGGCCGCGCCAATCCCTGACCCAGATGCTAATTACAAGATGCGGAGGCCAAGTCTCCGGGCTGGCCTTGCACAACTCACTCTCCTCACCCCAGACCACAGCCCGAAGGTCTCCAGAGCCCTATCTTGAATTACGAGGGATGAAGTGGGGTTTGGAGCACCATTCGGACACTAACTCATATGAAATGACAGATAGGAGCCAATCAGATTTCAACTACCTCATCCCCTCCACCCTGCAGGGTGGTTCCACCCTCAGTCCCCTGCTCGCCTCAGCTCTCCTGCTGTAGAGAGGCAGCCAGCAGCAGCGCTCCAGGACCAGTTACCTGGGGGCCGGGGGTGTCCTCACTCCTTCCGCCCACAGTCTGCTCCTCCGCTCCTGTGTACCTCCTTCTCCAAAACGAGAAGCCAGGAAAATATGACGAGGGTCTGCCAAGGCAGTTCCCTCCCCCTCACCCCACCATCCTCACCTCCCAGGGGTGGGGGGGTGCGAAAAACGAGGCAGAGGAGAAAACAGCCCCAGGATGACTGAGGCTTGATCCAGAGTGACGGCGCAGTGTCCACTCCAATTACTGGACCTCGAAGCAGCCTGAGGCAGACGCTTTCTGGTCAGGGAAGAATGTGCCCACATGCCTGCGCCAAGGGCCTCAGCGGCCAAATGTCCCGGCAGGAACACTGGGAAACCCCCTAGGGAGGGGCAGGGGGTCGGTGACCAGCGGCTGCCTGTCCTGGCCACACACAGCCCCATCTCCTCCAGGGAAGGGACGAGAGGGCCCCCCACCAGGAAGCCTGTTGCACGGACGACGGTCCGCCCTGACCTCTCCTCTCACCGTCGTCCAGCTCTGCTGCACAGCAGAACTGTTTCAAGAGGCCCAGGCTCCAGCCTCGCCCTCACAGAAAAACACTAGATCAAAATCAAGTGCAACGTGGGACGAACACACACCGATTTTTCGTGTTCCCAAGTGATCTCTAAGTTTGAGAACGAGCGGGCTAGCCCTGGATTGCGTGTTGGAGGATGTCCTTCCGGGAGTTTAAGGCTCTTCTTACTCGTTAAGCACGTCGAGAACACGTGTGGACTCTCACTCTTCTGTGCAGCAGACTCCTCAGTTTTGTTTTGTTTTGTTTTGCTTTTTGGTATGTGGGTAGCTCCCTGGCTGGGAATCGAACCCAGGCCGCAGCCCTGAGCCACTGCACCACAGGGAGCTCCCTTTAAACTACTGGCACGCTGGCGAAGCGTCCAGACCAAGGCCCGGACGCCGGCTACCGCCCCGGAGTGCTGGGAGGCGACTGGGCCTCCATGCCCCACTGGCAAACGTTTCTTTGTGGGGCCCGTTCATGTTTGGGACTTGGACGTCGTTTACCATAGTTTTCCGGGTATCAGACACCCCCATGTCTACGACGACCCCTACTTTTCTAACCCAACATTAAGAAGCCCTCTCAACCGGGTTACTCTCGTGTATAAGATGCCCCCCAATTTCTGCTCTAACAATTTTAGACAGAAGTATCGTCTCACATAAGGAAAACCACGGTACTCGGCAGCTCCCATGACCTGGGGCAGGGCTCCTGTGGCACAGGAATCGGTGGAGGGGTCCAGGAAAGGACTGAGCCCCAACTAAAAAGGGGGTCAAGGACTTGGGGAGAGGGAGTTGAGGAGTGGGCTAGGAAGAGGGACAGGGAGCGTCTGAGGTGAGAGCATCTGAGCAGATGGGGAGAGGAGGCAGGGGCTGGAGGGAAGGCTGGTTGCTCTGCGAATCTCCTGGGCAGGTTGTTTTATAAACAAGCTAATAGTCATGCTTTATCCCTAGGGTTTTAACCGACCTGGGCAAGGGCCTGGTACCTGCATGTGCCTAAAGCGCCCCACGATTCCAGGTCCGAGGACCACTGCTGCGACGGCCCCATCCTCTAGTGAGCGTAACAAGCAGCACAGAAACAACCAGAAGACCTAACAATCGACTCATAAATTCACTCAATGTCACCGCTGAAAGGTGCTGTGGATGCCTCGTCAGTCACGGTGTGAGCTATCTGAGGCTCAACTCGGGGAGATGACGTCCTCAAGGAGCCAAATGAAGACAGACAGAGTCCATCACCCCCAACCTGACCTGCTGCCTTGACAAGGGACAGCTTGAGAAAGGACAAAACTGACAGACAGGCAGAGTCTACTGTGCACCAACCAGGTCCGCTGCTAGGTACTTCGGCACATTGTTCCTTCGTCCTAGCAATCCCATTTCACAGGTGAAGAAACAAAGGCTTGAACAGGTGAACCAACCTGCCCAAAGCGACACGGGGACTGAGTGGTCAGGCCAGTATTCGGACCCAACCGCCCTGATTCTCAAACCCCATGCACTCTCCTTCCTACCATGCCACCTCCTACGAGACAGTCCTTTAAATGCACAAGGACCTGCTCATTACCTAAGAGTTGATTATCAATGAAAGGTAAATACAAGAGCAGGACCAGCAGGGTTCCACCAAAAGAGGCCGTGGGGAGCTGCCCAAGCCGGGCAGGGCAGGAACTCGTCAAACTGGCTCGCAAGGAGCCAAACTCCACAAGCCCAGGAACTCAGACAGCGAAAGAGGAGGAGAAAGGTGCTGGGGCCTGCTGGCCTCCTCTCCCACCCCTCCGCAATGCCTGGCAGACGGCAAAGGACTCAGCAGGCCGCCCCAACCAGCTTGCTGGTTAACGGCCGGAGGAGAGAAGGAGAACGCGTGGAAATCCCACAGACGGGCCAGGAAACCACAACTCAAACCAGCAAAAGCCAAGGCCAGACACAGACGCTCAGGGAAGGACTTGCCTAAAAAGAGCAGGACGGCGGGGTCGAAGGGGGGCGAGGGCGTGACTCCCCCTGCCCAGCTCCGCAGCCCCCGCCCCGGCCTGAGAGAGTAACACAGCCATTCCCAGGTTTTAGGGGACCGGGCTGTACCTGCCGCTCTGGCATCAGACACAGCTCCTCCCCTCCATCCTGCAGCCGAGCTACTCTCCTTCATGCCCCAGCTCAAAACCTGCACCTCATCTTTCTCTTCAAGAAAGGTCCATTCTCGCTGCGGCCTGGGTTCAACTCCCAGCCAGGGAACCACCAAAAAAAGAAAGAAAGGTCAATTCTGTAGCATACACGGCAGGGTTGGGGTCACGCTGTCATTCGCTTACCTGGGGGTCTCTTTCTTAGTGACACGCACCGACACCGGCTTGGGCCAGGCCGGTAAGTCTCTTGGCCACCACACCCCCAGTCCTTTACTTCCTCTTCCAGTCCTGGCGACAGTGACCTAAGTAAAGACACCGCCCAAGGCCTGGGCTCTAGGGAACACCGTGGACACATTCAGGTCCTAAGACCCCAACTACTGGCCACCCAAAGGGCACTAAAACCTTCCACCCGATAAGCCAGCTCCTGCACCCCTTGTCCTCAGTCCAGCCTCCTCTGCGTTTAGCTAAGGCTCAGTCATCACGTCCCCTCCCTCCTCAGACTGGTTCCCTTCCCAAGTCCCCATCTCAGTGACTGCACGTCCTCGCCCCGTCACACAGGCACTAAACCCCTGACGACCCTACGTCACACGACCCTGGAATAGGTCCCCTGCACCCCATCCCCACCACATCAGCCCTGCAGAAGGAAGCTGCAGGACAAATGCCTCACTGCCATCTCCAACTCCAGGCTCTCCCCCGTCCCCGTCCCCGTCCAGCTGATGTCACTGCCAGAACAAAGTTCCCTAACAAATAACAGCTCTGTGACACCCCAGAACGTAGCAAAGCACTTTCACATCACATACTTGATTTAATCTTCATGGCAACCATATCAGAGACAGAGGTAATTCATGTCATTACCGGTATTTTACAGATAAAGACAGGAGTCTCAAAACAATGATGCTTCCCTAATTAACGTACTCATTAAGTTGCCCCTGCTCTGCTGATAATAACTAATAAAAATGGGCTGTAAAGCAAAATCTAATATGCAGCCCGGCTCCCAAACATACAAGTGCCTGCTTTTCCTTAGAGGCATTATTTTAATAATAAAATTGCATTCTTGTATATAAATATATTAAATATCTAAAAACACATGTAGTAAAATATATTAAATGTTAAAGGTTAAAATCTAAAGCAAAACATAACAATATAATCAAAGACAAACTGTAAGAAAACTTAGGACAGTCATCACCACGGTTTTGCATTAGCTACTTGAACTTCGGTTCCAAGTAGGGCTAACTATTAATAGAATTCTACCAAAGTGTCTCTCAGTTTTTACTTACTTTTAACTTAGACAAAGGGCATCTTGTTATAAAGAACAAGAACTGTTATAAAAAATAAGATTACTATAGAAAACACATAAAACAAAGTTGCACTTCGAGTATTTCAACTCTCAAAAAGTCCATACATAATTTTAATTCTAAAAACATTAACTTAATAATTATCAAGCGTAAGCAGAACTGGCACGTTAAGTCAAAGTACAGATCTGCCCGTGAAATCTTTCCTTGGGATTCCCGCCCCCGCAGAGGAATTCTGCATTCTTACTCTAACACAATATAGACAAAAGCATGTCAGACATGCTACTTAGCACTTGAAATCATGTGTCCACGTGGATAGCTAACAGACCAATTACAGCCATCATGAATTAAAACCACTTTGCCCAAACAATTGCTGACGACCACGATGCTTGTATATACTGAGAGTATCTCTGGACAGACACACAAGAAAGTGGTAATACTGGCTGCCTCTGGCGAAGGGGACATGTACTAGGGAGCAGGAGGGAGAAACCTGTCACTGTATCAGCTTTCCCACATTTCCAACTTTGTACCATGTGCATGTACTGGCCAGGTTTTAAACAAGGTTATCTTACTTATTCTTGGCATTTTGACGGAGTGAAGCTTATTACGTAAAAAAAATCTTTGAAATACTGTTGCATTTCAGCCAAATTTTTCTTAAGAAGGTTTCTACTACAGAAAATGCAATAAAAGAAAAATAGCCTTGACAAAACCATTGCCATCATGCACTAATACAATCTCCTACCAATCTACCATATCCATTCTACTAAAATGCAGAGCAACGTTCATCTTTTTGTCAGCACGGCTGAAGCTCTGCCCCTCTCAATGGAAAAAATGGCTTTCAGCTTATTAAAAACAAAACAAAAAAAAAGAGGCAAAGGGGTTTTCTTGGGACCCCAGAGATAGCAGAGATGAAATCTTTTTGGATATTATGGATATTTTGTTTCACAATTCACATCATGGCCTTTGGAAAGTAAAAGCATCTGAATACTTTGGGACAATAAGAGAAAATACACTTCCCAGAGTAAACGTGAGAACAACAGTCTAGTGCAGTCTTGTTTTCATGCTTCTGTTCATCCTTTGTTCAGAGCTGTATCGTTTAGCCTTGCAATGACTTAGCCCAGTGGCCATTAGAAAGGTGGGATGTAAGCGTCGCTGTGCAACTGAAACATAGTGACTTACTCTGCTGGTTGGAGTACTAAAGTAGAGAAGCCTAATTAAGGAATTCCATCTCCCCTCTCCTGATCAGGCCCAACATTAAATTAAAATACAAGTGCTGGGACCATTGTATCCTAATTATGTTTTAAGGGGAACTCAGCCAATGTTTGCTTCTATTCAAGAATTACTTGCATGCTTGGTATTGTCAGCATATTGATTTTTAAATGCATTAGCCAAATCAGTGGCCATAATCAATATCACTGAAACTTTCCACTTACGGTCGCCCTTTTTAGCTGACCGGTTTCATTCTAGAACTGTGTGTTGTCGCCAGGGCCTTACTTTACCATATCGATTCTAAATTCTGTCAGGCCCTGAAGGCTGTACGTGGTCCAACAGGCTGACCCCTGACGTGTACCTACTGTATGTCTCGTGGGCAGACACTGTCACTGGTCTCCCATCTCTGTTTGCCACTTGGCTGTGAAGACAATGACTGGCCCCTCCAGCTCAGGGCCAGAGCCGGTGACTACCACAGGGACGCCCAGGTCCTCCGGGACAATTCCTAGGCCTCTCTTCCTGTGAGCCCCCTGGCAGCATCAGGCTGAGGCCTACCCTCTGCCGACTTCTCCCAGGCTCCCATTCTCATCTGGCTTCCTCCCCTTCTGTGTCCTGCTTCCCTGCACACTTGATGGTCTCAGGGAAACATTCCTTAATAAAGAACTCGCCACAAATCCTTGTCCCCAGGTCTTTTGGGGAACCTAACCGTAAATACCCTCCAACCAGGTGAGCTCAGCATCGCTCCCTGGTGCTGCCTGTGCCCCACAGGGACTGCTGTGCCCCTCAGGGAGAATCGCCCTTCCCCTCCCTGCAGGATGCACAACCACATTGTGCCGGTGGCTTTGAGTTCCGGTTAACAGAGAGCCTACAGTCCGTGCTAAACGTCACTCCTGAACTCCAGAATCTCACTCTGCTCTCAGCCCTTCAGGAAATGGAGGGCCAAACGCCATGGTCAGGATCGCCCCGAGTGCCTACAGCCCAGAGGAGAAATGCCTCGCTTACGTACCAAACAACTTAGTGGCAGAGCCGGGACCTGCTCCCTCATCTCCTGGGTCCCGGGCCTGAGAACTTTCCATCTAAGCCTCCACCTGCAGGCCCCCGTCTTCCCAGGTGGGCAGCCGTAGGGAACACTGGAAGCTCTTCTGCAACCAGCACACTGACACCTGGGCAGTTCAGCTTAATGACAGGCGATCTCGTGGGAAAGATGCACCCGGATTTTTAGCATGGTCGTTGTGTGCATCTTGTTTTCATCTCCCCAGATGAACCTGAAGCTTCCTGGTAGCCAACACGGGCAGAGGAAGAACTGTCCTGGGCCACACAGAAAATACACTCACACTAACGACAGCTGAAGAGCTAAAATACAAAAAAAAAAAAAAAAAAAAAAAAAAAAAAAAAAAAAAAAAAAAAAAAAAAAAAAAAAAAAAAAAAAAAAAAAAAAAAAGGTGCGTGCCTAATTTTTGTCACGTTTTAAGAAAGTTTACGAATGTGCGTGGGGCCGCATTCAAAGCCGTCCTGGGCGGCATGTGGCCCGTGGGCCGCGGGCTGCACAAGCTCAGTACGGGGCCCCTTGCCCAGGGCTGAGCACAAGCATCAGCAGGAGGAAGGAGGCAGACGGGGGTGAAGCGTGCAGACACACGAGTCACGCAGGCTTGGCTCCCACTCCGGCTCTACACGTATTACCGCCTGCGCGGCCTCAAGCAAAGGCACTGAATTTCTCTTCACCTTGCAGAGTAGTGCTCAAGTGATACCAGCCCCCAAGTCCCAGGGTCACCGAGAGGACTTTATTAGGTGACAGGTGTGAAGCGTTTCACACAATGGCTGGCGTAAGGCAATCACCCGGGAAGCAGGGCCTGCAGTTGGTCACCACAGCGGTGGCAGTGGTAGTGAAGCCGGGTCCATGAACACCACCTACCAAGTGGCTTAAACAGGCAAGCTCAGAGACCTGGGTTGGAAAGCCCCTGCTTTATGAATGCCTATTGACTAAGATAGCATAGCAGGTGTCTCCCTGTGTCTATACAGGTAGGATGTTCAGTGACAGAACAGAGTCCCCAAGGCCTTTTTCCATAGGGACAGACCAGAACCCTCCAGTTTGCACTTGGGAATCACCTCCAATCCATCCTCTCCTGACTCCCAGCATGCTGCTTTGCCCCACGCTGCGACAGAACTTCCATTTGGCTTAGGCTGCGTCCCCTCCCCGAGGAGAGTGCAGTCAGGCCCTCCGCGTGTCCTAAAAGCCTCCCTTCCGGCAGCCTCTCAACCTTGCCCCCTTTAGTGTGTTCATTCACTCATTCGATGAGCAGACATGTATCAAATTCTGGGACACTGTGGTCCAAAAGCTAAACCAGATGAGGCCCCGGCCATCCGTGAGCACCCAACCCTGAGAGTCCTTTGGCTTATATTTCTTAATCAGAGACTACCTTTGAAAGCTGTCCTCCCTCCCAAGCAACATTAAGATGACTGTCTCATTATTAGCAATAATAAGGACTGAAGTCAGACCGCCAGGGTTAGAATCCTGGCTCCGCCACTTTCTCATTATGTAAACTGGGCAAATTTTCCCTCCTCTCTGCCTCACCCACCTCACCTTTAGAATGAGGACAATACTACCTACCAATTAGACTGCTGTCAGAATGCAATGAAAACCCAATGAGGGCTTTGGAACAGTGCTTGGCAGGTAGTGGGCAATGTTCACTAATACTATTTTACAACTTACAACAATCACTCTCCAGAATGGTTGTTTGGCCATTAATACAACAAAGAGCTAAGCCAACAACTAAAGAAGGAAAATAAATGTTCTGAAATATTGCTGTGTCAGAGCAAGACTTCTTTTTTCAGGCAAGTGCCAAGCCAGCTGAAATTTCTGCTTTCAGAGAAAGTATAAAGAGTCTCCAGCAAGGGGCCACAAGTTTGATTTGGGAACTCAAACTCAAAGAAGGTTCTAGCACCAAGAGCATCCTGAGGGTGCAGTTGGCGGGGAAGTGCAGGAGGCTGCCCTGGGCAGGGTGGGAGCTACTGCAGAGGGTGCCCCCCCGAGATCCCTGGAAGGCAGCCCAAGGCCCAGCATCCAAAGTTGGAGCAGGTTCTGGAACCAAGAGACAGTCAAACCAGAGGGCAGGGCAGAGCAAGGGAAATCCTGACACCCGGCAACATTCAAGATTGGAGATGGTGACCCTGTGGTCCTGGGTGACATGTCACGGACAGCAATACCGTCAGCCTGTGGCCCAGAGTATGAAGGAAGGTCCAGCTCTCACGGGAGACAGCTGGCAAGACCTGGGCAGGATTGCCCAAACAAGTGAATTTGGGTTAAGGAGAGTCCTAGTAGGAAGCACAGCACCAAGCAGGTAAATCAGGACAAAAATACATTCAAATTACCTGAGCTGATATGACAGGTGAGTGGGAGAAGGTAGACAAAGCAAGCAAAAGGAAAAGGGAGTGACATCTCAGAGATCGTAGGTCACCAGGACTCTCATCCTTGGCCAGAGCCAAGTCTACTGGCCACAAAGACTTGGTGTCAAGCTCCTCCGACAGTGGACCTGTTGACCCAGCTGTGGGCACCCATGCAGAGCAAAGGCAGGGGAAATGATGCTGCAGGGTCCAAAGGCAAACCCCAAACCCCAACACTGTAAGAGGCAGCCTTCCAGGCTCAATCGGGGATGTCAGCATCTGTACGTGGGTTTCCTTCTGCATGCTCAGCACTTTAAATGAGAGTCATCAACAGAAGGTGTATCGGGGTGTGGGGTAAAACAGGGGGCACAGTTCCAGCCAGGGCTAAGTCTTTCCTGGAGACCGCAGTTAGCGGCAGCTGGCTGCTGAGCATGTTTTCTGTATCTGTAGCCTTTGTCTCTCAGCCATCAAATCTAGAGGACGAATGCCAAAGGCCTCCAGAGGGCGAGTCCCTGGATAACAACCTAGAAACTCACAGGACTCTTTTTTCCATTTCCCATCTGAAAGCCCAAATCCATCCTCCAACTCTTAGACTTTCCTGTCCCCCTGTCTCTGAACCAGAGCGGGATCTCAGCCCCACCCCACCCCCGTCCCACCCCAACATGGCCATGACCTTGCCATTCTGTGGGGCCTCATTCCACCAAACTGCTCCAGGGCAATGGGAAGGAGTCAACAGCACTTCTAGCACCAGAAATAGACTTGAGACCCCAAATCAGGGTAGAGCAACTTATTCCCCGAGCAGGGATGATTCCAGGGAACCCCAGGCACAGGAATAAACCTGAGGGCCCCCCATTCTCGATTCCAATGCCTAAGGCTCAGGTGTTTTCATCTGTAGCGCAAGGAAGCAAAATTACACGACTTCCAAGACCACCCAGCACTCTGATTCATGACTGAACGCAGGGACCAGAGAAGTCTAAGATTTGTCCAGCTCAAGGAGCCAGGTCACATTCCCTGCTAAGGAGAGGCCCCAGACGGGAAGAGCAGGAGTGGTCACAAGGCCACAGCCCGAACAAGAGCGGAGAGCCAGCCATCCCTGGAGCCTGGATCCAGACTGGCTGCCTCCGCCTGACTTAGGCAAGTGTTAAATTCCTGAGTCAGAGAAAAGACACCGGGTCCCCTGGGTCGGGAGACATGAGTCTCTTTCTCAAACTAAAATCTGGGAAGATTTCCTATGCATATGTGTGTGCACGAGTGCGTGTGTACCTGCATGTATGTGGGTGCACGTGCTCATGTATGTGCACACGTGTGCACGCATGTGTGTGCACGTGTGTGCATGTGGTGGGTGTTTATGCATGTCTGTGCATATACGTGTGTGCATGTGCGTTTGCATGCACACGCGTGTGCATGTCTGTGCACACATGTGTGCATGCATACACGTGCGTGTGCATGTGTGCGTGCGTACGTGCATGCTGTGAGGTTTTCCGCTCCTTACTGACCAGCATGTTCATGCTGCCCGTGAGAGATGTAGCCCTTGAGGCTGACCCCAGGGGCATTCCATCCTGGCAGTGACGGGCAGCCAGACACCCTGCCAGCTTCCCCCGCAGCCTCTCACCTGGGGATTGTCCATGTACCAGAGAAGGCAGTTGGCCTGGGTGTCCAGAATAAAGTACCTCCGCAGAAACTTGCCACTGTTCTCATTCTCCTCGATGTCCAGAAACCCACAGATGCGGTTCTGCCGATCCACATAAGGCATTCCTGGGCTCTGCTCACATCACCCTGCACAGCGGGAGGGAGGGAGGTACTGGTGAGAAGGGGGATGCAGCAGGCCCTGCCTCAGGACCCATAGGAACCTCACTCTGGCCCCACTCCCCTCTGCTGGAAACTGGACAGTGCTCCCTCCCATCAGCTTCCTACCCCAGGGCACTGAACGTCCCGCCCTGGGAGCCTCTATTGATTCCATTCCATGGCAGTCATCAAAATGCATTAGCACGGATCACCTAACTCTCCTGAGGCTCTTCTACGGGCCAAGCAGAGCGTTAGGCGGCTTTACACACACAGAGGATACCAGCCCAGACCTTGGGTCAGGGCCCGGGTTCGAGTTCCGGCTCTGGCCTCGTACCAGATGACCACAACTACTTCGTCTTTCCGCCCCTCCGTTTCTGCATCTATAAAGTGGGGATAATAACAGAACCTGCACCTTGTAAGATCTGGGTGAGAATTAACTGCTCGGCACACGTTAACCACTTCATAAACACCGGCCATTATCACTCTTCACCAACGCCTTGGGAAGTAGGTCATAACCCAGTTTTAGACACCAAGAAACAGATCGTATCAGAAAGGATTTAAGCTCCCATTCGAATGCCTGGATTAACCTTAGCCAGGAGCTCAGTCCTACAGAGCAGCCCCTCCAGCTCCGGGAGGGGACCAGGGAATCAATCTGAGGGGCTTCCTGAGGCCACTCATCCTGGGAAGGATGGAGGATCGGACACCAGCCCCGCCCGGAGCACCTTCTCTGATCCAGACCAGGATCTCGGGGCTGTGACACGAGCCGTGCCTGTGAGCCCGCCTCCTTTCTCCGTCTCTCTCAAGAGCCAAAGACACCAAACAGGACAGACACAAAACCCCGTGGCCCTGCGTGGCTCCAACGAGCAGGGTTCCCTGAGACCCAAGCCCACCGCGGCCCTGAGTCCATAAATATGCCCAGTTGCAAGGCGCCTGTAGTCTTCCAGGATGCTGGGGCGGTGGGGGGAGGTCTCACAAGCGGGGAGACACCTTCCCACGGGCTCGGGCTCATTCTAACAGTCCGTTCTCCCCACCCCCACCAGGGGCCCGGCAGGGCTGAGGCTGCCCCCAACACACACACACGGACACACACACACACACACAGACACACACACACACAC